>MCJB01052640.1:5145-18029 GCA_002018475.1 Nicotiana obtusifolia | reverse complement strand
TCATTGTTACCAACTGTAAATCTATCAAACTCCGGTTACCAGTTGTGATTGTTACCAACTGTAACCTACAGTTGTCATTGTTACCAACTGTATTATCTCTGGTTACCGGTTGTCATTGTTACAACCGTAACCTACAGTTGTCATTGTTACCAACTGTATTATCTACCCATCTCCGGTCACCGGTTGACATTGTTACCAACCGTAACCTACAGTTGTCATTGTTACCAACTGAAATTATCATAATGGGTACCCTGCGCTCACTGTGGGTGGTTCAGACTCCGGGAGGGGCTTCTTACGGCCCAAGCGCTATATCATATCTCGTGGCGGCGTGCCACCCGATCCCATTTACAACATATCCGTGGCGGCGTGCCACCCGATCCATTTCAAAATCATTTGAAAACATCATTTAGCTTTCAAAACTGAGTTCAAATAATGATTCAAATCATTAACAAATACCCCCGAAGGGTTTATATAACCGGCGTGAAGCCCAAATATGATTTCAGTAAACAGTGATTAATTACCCCTGAAGGGTTTACATAACCGGCACGAAGCCCAAATATGGCTAGAAGCCCAATCGTTATATTATCAAATCAGTTCAAATCAATAGGTAGTAAAAAAAAATCATCAATCGGGACGGACCAAGTCACAATCCCCAGTAGTAAACGACCCCACGCTCATCATCGAGCGTGTGCCTTACTTCAATATAACACTACAATGTGCAATCCGGGGTTTCAAATCCTCAGAGCATCATTTACAATCATTACTCACCTCAAACCAGCTAAATCCTTAGCCCGCGACGCCTTTGCCCTTTAATTGGCCTCCACGTGCGTCGAATCTATTCAAATTCAGAATAATTACGTCACAATATGCTATGGGGACAAAGCCCAAGCGAAAATAATCAAATTTACTAGGAAATCCCGAAATTAGCAAAAACCCGAGCCCCGGGCCCACGTCTCAAAATTTAGAAATTATCACCTTAACGGGTTCCTTATCTCCTCACGAGTTCAACCATATAAAATTTGTCGAATTCCGACACCGGATCGACCTTCAACCCTCAAATCTAAGCTTTAGGGTTTCCACCAATTTCCCAACTCAAAATACCAGTAAAAATTCTAAAAACAACTATAATCTTAGGTAATTCCTTCAAAATCGAGTTAGGAACACTTACCCCGATGTTTCTCTCAGAAACCCTCCAAGAATTGCTTCAAAACTTGTTTCAATTCGAGTTCTATGGCCCCAAGTATGTTTAAGATGACCAAGACTCTTCCTCTACGAATTTGTCCATGAAAATCTCCTTTGAATATGGTTTTGAGGTTGATTTATGGTGACTCTATGTTGTTTTAAGGTGTTCTTCTTCGTGGGTATCGAAATTGGGTCTTGTAGGGCAAAATGAACACTGAGTTCTACTTAAAAGCATCAAAAAATCGGGTTAAAACGCCTTCTTCAGGTAAAAAATGCGATCCTATTTGCCAAAAATGCGGACCGCATTTCACTTTTGCGGTTCGCATTTTGGTCGCATTTTTCCCCCAAGTTTCTGCCTCATTCTGCGACAAAAATGCGGTTCGCATGTCGAATCTGCGGTCAATCTGCGATCGCAGATTCGACATGTTTGCAGAATTTTTCCCCGACACGAAAATAGGCATAACTTCCTCATACGATGTCTGAATTGGACGATTCTTTTTGCTATGGCTCCGAAATTTCGATACGGATCTAATGCTTAAATCAAAACTGAATTTGGAGTTCAGTTGCATAATATGATACCACTTTTTCTTGAAGGTACGACATCGACACCTTCTTGAAACGCCAAAGTTAAACTCCATCAACTATCCAAAATCCATTCGAGACCTTCAGGACTTCAACCAAACATGCCAACATGTCCCATAAAATTATTCAAACTTGTTCCAACCATCAGAACGTTCAAATCAGCATCATAACATCAAATTCGCATCGGATTCAAGCCTAAGGATCTCAAAATCTTCTAAATCGCTCTTTTCATCTAAACCCGACCAAACCACGTCCGAATGACCTGAAATTTTTCGCACAAGTCATAAATCACATATTGAAGCTACAGCAATTTTCGGAATTCCATTCCGATCCTCGGATCAAAATCTCGCCTATCGACCGAAAATCGCCAAAATTCTAACTTCATCAATTCAAGCCTAATTCTACACGGAACCTCCAAAACTAATTCCGATCACTCTCCTAAGTCATAAATCCTCCCCCGAAACTAACCGAATCATCGGAATTCACCTCCGAGCATTCTAACTCATAAGTCAACATACGGTTGACTTTTACACTTAAGCCTTCTTGAAAGAGACTAAGTGTCTCATTTCTTACTGATTTTACTACGAATGCAACTTACTCGACTTGATTACATAAAACATAGATAACGAAATATAATGAGACAGAAAATGGGGAAGAGGGAGTGGTAACCCACGAGACGACTGGCCGGGTCGTCACACTCTACACTATTTCCGGACTTGTTTTATTATCATGCTTTGTTATATCCATGTGTTTCCTACTCGTTTGATTATTTGAGTTATGATTCATGTTAGAAATCATGTTTAGACTATGTGCTTACTTGGTTAAGACATAATGGGATATTACTGTTGTTTTGAGCTGTTTGCCTTAATTGTAATTATATACTCAGTCATGAATCCTTATTTACATATGATATCTTAGTCAGTGTGTACTTCGTATTTAATTCATCACATTATGTTGTTTTCCATATGTGATACTGGTTGGGTTGAGAGGTTGTTGACTGATTTGTGCCGTAGAGCCGCATATTGAGTGATATTTGGGTTGGGTTGCACGTCGCAACATGCCTTATTGACTATTGGTTGATATTTGGATCGGGTCGCACGCTGCAACAGGCAATATTCGCAACAAGCCACACACACACACACACACACGTATATATACGTGATTTGCTGAGGGGCATACATTAAATGCACTCGGACAGTGCTGAGAGTGGTTATTTCTGATGGTTTCACTGTGATGATATTGATCTGACATGAATATTTGATATGTAGGCACAAAGATTTACTTTCCTCATGCTAGCTGGTAAATGAGATGTTTATTTTGTGTTGGGCTTTATCTGTCATACTTGGAAAGCATATCTAAATTCTTGTAATGTGAACGAGCTGAACAAATATTATTGAGTTATTTACTTATATTGTTCCCTTTATATCTTGAGTTGTTACTGGTTAATGATATTTTTCTCTAACTGTTTCTTCTCAGCTCGTCACTACTTTCAGTTCAAGGTTAGGTTTGTTACGTATTAAGGACATGCTCATACTACACTCTGCACTTCATATGCAAATCCAGGTACTTCCGGACGTGGTGATTGCTAGAGTTGTGTTGATACCAGCTCTTGGGCGACTACGAGGTAGCTATTATGTCGTCCGCTGACCTTGAAGTTCTCTTTCATTTACTTTTGTTATTACTGTTCTATTGTTCAGAAAATTGTATTGAGGATTTGGTCTTGTATTTTTGATATTCAGTACTGCTCAGGTACTCGTTGACACCAGATCATTGGGATGGCTGTAGAAGTATTACTGTTGTTTCACAGTTAATTCATGTATCTCTGCTGTTGGGTTTACTAAATTATGTTTATTAAATTTACAGTTATTGTAGAATTGTTGACTTGCCTAGAAAATAGTGTTAGGCGCCGTCACGGCTCTAGTGGGAATTGGATAGTGACATGTTGGTATCAGAGCATTAGATTGCTTAGGTCTCACGAGTCATGAGCAATTTTAGTAGAGTCTTGCAGACCGGTATGAAGATGTATGTACTTGTCTTCAAGAGTCTATCGAACTATTATGAAACTTCACTTTCTTGCATTCTTGTCGTGCGAATTTGCTAATGCTGGAGTCTGAACCTCTATTTTTCTATTCTCTAGCAGATGGTGAGGACACCCTTCAGCTGATCAGACAGGCTCCAGTACTACTAGTCAAGGCCGTGAGAGGCTACTGCCAAGGTAGAGGCCGAGTTGGGGCTCTCACTACAGCAAGGGCAGTACCTGTGGAGCCACCAGTGGAGGAGCAGGTACCAAATACTATTGAGCCGATGGGACCAGCTCAGACACCGGCGGTACTATTGTGATACTTGGTCTTTAGGAGGCTTTGGCTAAGATTTTGAGTGTGTGTGTGGGCTTGGCTTAGGCGGTTACGATGCCAGTTGCACCAGCTACTTCACAGGCTAGCGGAGGAGCAAGACTCCCGCCGCCCCTACTTCAGAGCAGCTAGCTCAGAGTCATCAAACACCATGGGTGTTACTAGTGGATCTAGTTGTTGCTGTTCAGGCAGAGGTCGGTCCACCTATGACTGATGCGGAGCAGAGGAGGTTGGATAAGTTTAGGAGGCTTGAGCCACCTGAGTTCGATGGAGGAGAGTTAGAGGATGCTCATAATTTCTTGGATCGGTGCCGTCGGATTCTTCGAGCCGCAGGTATTGTGGATATATGTGGAGTTGCTTTCACTACCTTTTTGCTGATAGGGGTAGCCTACAGATGGTGGCAGGCTTATTAGTTGGTAGGCTAGCCGGCACAGCCCCACTTACATGGCATGAGTTCTCAGTTCTCTTATTAGAGAAGTTTGTTCCCCAGACTCGCAGGAAGAGCTGCGTAAATATTTTGAGCTTTTGATAGTTAGTTGTCCTCACACTCAGCAAACCATCCGAAAGGATCACCGTTCTGAGTCAACTTGGTCAGTAGGGCTGCGATAGATGAAAACCCCTCCACAAAGCAACAATAGTATCCCGCCTAACCCAAGAAACATCGAATCTTTGTAGCTTAAGTCTAGGTCAATTCCGAACTGCCTTACTCATCTTAGAATCAACCTTGATACCCTCACTAGACACAACATGACCCAAGAAGGTAGCTAAGTCCAACCTGATTTCACACTTCGAAAACTTGGCATAAAGATGACGATCCTTCAAAATCTGAAAAACAATTCGCAAGTGCTGCTCATGCTACTACGAGAGTAAGCTAGAATATCACCAATGAACACAATCACAAAGGAACCCAATATGGCTTGAACACTCGGTTTATCAAATTTATGAAAGTTGCTGGAGCATTATTCAACCAAATGAATGCACCAAAAACTCATCATAACCAGAGCGAGTCCTAATTTAGCTGTCTTAGGGACATCCGAAGCCCTAATCATCACCTGATGATAGCCAGATCTCAAATCAATCTTGGAGAACACCTTAGCACCCTGAAGATATTCAAACAAATCATCAATATGAGGTAATAGATACTTGTTCTTGAGAGTAACCTTGTTCAATTGCAAATAATTAATACACATTCTCATAGATCCATGATTATTCTTCAGAAACAACACCGGTACACCCCAAAGAGAAACACTCGGTCAAATGAACCCCTTATCAAGAAATCATACAATTGCTCCTTCAATTCCTTAAATTCCGCAGGAGCCATACTGTATGGTGAGATAGAAATGGGCTGAGTGCCAGGAACCAAATCAATGCAAAATTCAATATCTTTAATGGGTGGCATGTCTGGTATATCTGCAGGAAACACATCTGGGAACTCCCTCACCACTGGTACTGATTCCATATAAGGAACCTTTACACTAGAATCTCGAATGTAAGCCAAATACGCTAGATACCAGTTCTCAACCATGTGTCGACCTTCAAGAATGATACAACCCTACTCTTAGAATGACCAAGGGTCCCTCTCCACTTTAATCTAGGAAACCCTGACATAGTTAATGTCATAGTCTTGGTGTGACTATTTCAAGGTAGAATAATATAGGGGCAACCAATCCTTACAAAGATAACCTCAAAGTCCACCATATCCAGCAACAAGAGATCAACTATAGTATCAAAACCATTGATAGTAACAACACAAGACAGATATACTCGATCTAATACTATAGACTCCCCAACGGTGTAGACACAAAAATAAGAATATCAAGAGAATCACGAGGCATACTCAAGTATAATGCAAAATATAGAGACACATAAGAACATGTGGAACTTGAATAAAACAACACCGAAGCATCTCGATGACAGAATGAGATAGTACCTGTAATAACTGCATCAAACGACTACCCCTCAGGCCTACCTGAGAATGCATAACAATGGGGCTGAACCACACCAGTCTGTCAACCACCACTAATACGAACTTTACCAAGATGACCTCTACCTCTAGCTGGCTTTCCTCCACCGCTGGCTAGCTGACCTCCACCTCTAACTGACTGAGCATAGAGTGTAGTAAATTGTGTCAGAATCATGGCACGAGTACCCTAATGTAGCATACTACTCTGTAACCTGGGAAAACACCTCGTGACATGAATCAAATCCCCACACACATAGCGACCCTTCTATTGACGTGGTTGTTGGACCTGAAGCTATCCTTGATGACTCGAATAACCATCATGGTAACTCTGCATCGGAGGTGCACTAATGGGAGCTGGAGGTGCACTAAATGTTGAGTACTCGGAATAAGGTCTATTAGAACTATAGCCACCTAATGTACCACGTGAAACCTAGAGTGTTGACTGTACTGGTCGAATAGCATGCACTCTACCAAAGTCAACCTTGCCTTCAGATGATGAACCACAAAAACTACCAAAAATGACTAGGCCTCTTACAAGATGTCGCCCCTCTCACTTGGCCTCGAATGCGCTCAATCCTTCTAGCAATCTCCACTACTTGAGTGAAAGAAGTCTCAGTCTCAGCCTTTCTAGCCATTTGAAGTCTGATACCATAAGCAAGCTTCTCAGTAAAACTCCATAACTTCTCCCTCTCAGTAGGAATCCGGATGGCTGCTTGACGAGACTAATCAATAAATCTCGTCTCATACTGGGTAAATGTCATACCACCTGCTGATGGCGTTCAACCTAACTGCATAGATCATCTCTTTAAGTGAGGGGATAAACGTCTCCAAGAAAAGCTGTGAAAACTGAGCCCAAGTAAGAGAAGGTGATCTTGCTGGTCTACCCATCTCATAAATCTGCCACCACCTCTTGGCTGAATCATGCATTTGAAAGAAAGTAAAATCAACTCTTGGGCTCAGCTAGTACCAAATTACATAGAATATCATGGTATCTGTCCAAGAACTCATAGGCATCCTCTGAAGGTGCACTGCTGAAATGAGAAGGAAGCAACTTCTAGAACATATCAATCCTCTTCAGCTAATCAGCTAACATCGCAGGCCTAGCCTCTATTCACGCGGCAATAGCATGCTGAACCACCACAACTGTAACACTCCTAGGGTCTGATATCCCAAAGTCATCTGCTCTAGAGTATGAGTGGCGGGAGTATGAACTCTTTCACTGCCCTGAGAAGTGGTGGGTACTATAGGAAGCACAACTGCTAGAGCCATACTCTCCATTAGGCCCACCATACAGACCAAGGTGTCTTGAAGCACTAGAGTAGCAATAAACCCCTCTGGGACCTTTCCTGGTCCTACAGTCTCAACCTTAACTGGAATCTCATCCTCAAGATCGATATAAGGCACAAAAAATACTGCTTTAGTATAAAGGTAAGTGGCTATAGGTTCTGCTGCACATGCCCTGGGTTGGGCTTTAGCTCTGCCTCTACCTTGGCCTCTGCCTCGGCCTCTACCCCTCATAGCAGCTACGACCTAGAGCTCCGGCTCCTGATCAGCTGCGGCTGAACTATGCATCCGCACAATCTGGTGAGAGAATAAGAGAAGAAAGATTCAAACATCAGTACAGAACAAAGTCACATAATAGAGAAAGAAAGAAAGAAAAATTTCCTAAAATCGTTATAGCTTCTCGAAGATAAGTACAGATGTCTCTGAACCGATCCTCAAGACTCTACCAAGCTTGCTATTGAGTCGTTAGCTATGCAACCTAGGGCTCTGATACCAACTTGTTACAACCTAAAATCCCAACCAACGAGTCGTGATGGCACCTAACACCACTTTCTAGGCAAGCCAACACTCAATAGATATAAAGGAACAAAAAATTGGGCATAAAACAACATGATATCATAATAAAGAGGTAAAATTCGAAATATATAACAAGACTAAAACCAAGCATACGTCTAAAACCTCCCTAGAACTAGTGTCATTGAGTATATGAGCTTGTACATATTTACAACATACAACATGTAAAATAAGAAATAGCATTGTTTGATACAAGTAAACAATATAAGGTCTAATCAATAGGGAACTTTATGGCCTGCGAACGTGAGTGCAACAATACATCGGGTCTCCTCAACAAAGCAAGCTAGTCAGTCCTCGGCACACAACTGGGTCCGATGCCAAATCTGCACAAGAAGTGCAGAAGTGTAGTATGAGTACAATCGACCCAATGTACTTCATAAGTGTCGACCCTAACCCCGATGAGGTATTGATGAGGCTAAGACAAGACACCTACTATACAAACCTATGCATTTAAGCAACGAGAAAATAACGAGAGATATAGCAATTAAGAGAACAATAGAAACTAGAAAGTAAGATAGTAAAATAGATAACAAGTGAGTGTCACGATCCAAAATTCCACCAAAGGTAGCTATGGCACCTAACCTCCAAGACTAGGTAAGCCAATCACACAATATAAATAAAACAGGGAAACAAGTTATAGAAAGTCCGAATAACTTAAATAGCGGAATAAAGCTTGACAATGTCCAATATAGTGATACATGAATCGAACTCCCAAAACCAGGTTGTACAAAGACATGACTCTAAACTAAATAAATAACGAATCTCAAAAGTACAATACAGTCTGAAAGTAATACAATAGTATGAAATAAGGAAAAGGAACTCCAAGGGTCTGCAGTATCCATGCAACTCTACCTATCTTGAACAATCAAAGCTCGCTCTCGAGGTCCACTGCTATCAACACCCGGATATGCACAAAAATTTACAGAAATGTAGTATGAGTATGGGACAACATGTACTTTGCATATCAAGACTAACCTCGGTGAAGTAGTGACGAGGTTCAAGTAATTTGATACTTGCTAAATCAAGAACATGTGCAATATACATAATAACTTGCGACAAGAATATAACAAGGTGCAATATTGTTAACTCAACAAAATATGAGATATCAACTTAATATAGGTAAATTTATCTTGAAAATAAATTATCAAATAATAATAGGGGTAGAGGATAGCATATTAATTACCACATGAAAACATGTAAAATGTATGACAAAGCATAAAGAATTCACTTACATAATCAAGAATGCTACAAGCATAAACATAATAATAAACACGAAAATATCCTTTATGCATATT
The DNA here is from genome assembly GCA_002018475.1 of Nicotiana obtusifolia. Taxonomy (NCBI): domain Eukaryota; kingdom Viridiplantae; phylum Streptophyta; class Magnoliopsida; order Solanales; family Solanaceae; genus Nicotiana; species Nicotiana obtusifolia. The sequence continues at coordinate 8,799 of MCJB01052640.1, read as the reverse complement.
CACTCTTCCCCACATGCATGAAAACACTCTTCGTGCAATGATATTAACATATAAAGAAAGCCCAAAAATATGATCCGTGCATAATCACTCTTCCTCATAAGAACGAAAACACCCTTCTTACAATTCACTCTTCTTCACTAAGGATAAACATATGAAACAGTACCAAGAAATGTGGAAAGCACAAACAACATCAAGAAAAGTGACTGAACATAACTCGCCTTATGGGAAATAACCATCACTTTTGCACCATAGCCAAAATCATGTTTCAATAATCATGCCCAATATCACAACAAACTCAATATAGATATTAACATGAATGAGATCAATTAATGAGTTTCAAAATTTATTTAGAGCATGAAATACATAATATATAAAGTAACAGAACATAAATAAAGCTAATTCTACATGTATGCAAAACCCACAACAAACGTGTAATGACCAGCTAGGTCATTTTGAGTATTAGATCATCCTTTTATGATTACATAACTTGCATAGCTCTAGTTAATTATTTATGACTTGAGTGCATAGTTCGTGTTGTTATTCGTAAAGTTTTAAATGTAAAGTTTTAACAAAAACTTGATTTTTCAGCTTGAAAATGGTTAGAGTTGACCATGGTGAACATTGTTGGTAAACGACCTGAAATCGGTGTTTTGACGATTCTGAAAAGTTCGTATGATAATTTTGGATTTGTACGCATGTTTAGTTAAGGTCCTGGATGACTTAAGGCCGTCTCGGTGCTTAATGTGAAAAGTTAAATTATAAATAATGAATTTTGAAATTTTTTGAGTTTTGGTGTGTGGTTCTTGAATTTAGATGTTACTTTAATGATTTACGTGGGAACTCAGGTCGGGGTGCAGCGTAACTAAGAGAGTCATTCCATTTAGGGTGAGCGAGTCCATATGATGTTATTGTACTTATGGGGATGTTTGAATTGGAGCCAGAGGGGCTCAGGTGAGTTTTGGATGTGTTCCGGACTGATTTGGAAAGAACTTGGATGATGGTGCTGCATACCTCGCATTGCGATGGTATATTCGCAGATGCAAGCCTCGTATTTGCGAGTGCTAGCTCGCATTTGTGATACTAGGGAGGTGTTGGGCAGCTTTGAATTCTATTCGTATTTGCGATGGGTCATGCCTACGCATTTGCGATTCTCATGTCGCATTTGCGACTCTAGGGGGAAGAGGCAAAACTTCTCTTTTGCAAAGCTGAGATCACATGTGCGATCCGAGGCTCAGGGAATGGTTCGTATTTGCGATCACTTGTTTGATTTTGTGGACATCACAATTGTGAACAAAAGTTCCAAATTACGATACCTACAGCCGGGTAAAAGGTAGGGATTTTGGATTTAGCTCATTTTATTCCATATTTGAGACCTAGACTCCACATAGAGGCGATTTTAGAAAGTAATTTCTTCCAAACTTTATAGGTTAGTGACTTTAGCTTATTTTTGTTTATTTTCCATTACTTTTCTATCGATTTTCATGATTAAACTTAAGATTTCATATATTAAAAATGGGGTTTTTGGATAGAAATTTAGGTTCTTGTAATTTTGAGATTTGGACCTCGAATTGAGTCGGATCTTGAAACAAATTACATATTTGGACCTGGGGGTGAATGAATAATCGGGATTTGGTCTTAATTTTGGATTTTGACCATGTGGGCTCGGGTTCGCTTTTGTTGAATGCTTCAAATATTTTAAAGATCGAACCTTTTTTACTAGGGTAGATTCTAAAGCTTGTTTTGACTTACTTGAGTAATATTTGACTAGATTCGGGTGGTCTGGAGGCTTGTTCTAAAGGGGAAGTCGTGTTGTATTATTGATCATGTTTCGAAAGATGTACATATCGTGGTTAACCTTGATTTGGAAAAATTAGGACATGATTGATCTATTTGCTACATGATCTATGTATGAAGACAAGTATATGCAAAGTGACGAGTGTATATGTGTTGTCATGGGTTTAAGTATGCAGAGTAATTTAGCTTACTTCGTGCCTTAAATCATGCCGTGTCTTTTCCTATTTCGTGCTTATCCTTGTTACGTTCCCTTACTTGATACATGTCTTTACTTAACGTATACGTGCCTTCACTTGTTACATGTTTTCATTTGTTACATGCTTCCACTTGTTTTATGCCTTTAGTCATTGCGTACTTGCTATATGTTCTTACTTGTTGTTAGATAGATGCTCTTACATGCTTCATGTCTTTACTCGCTTTATTGATTTTGCTTGCTTTGTTGTTTTACTCTACGGTGTTATGTCATATTTGTGATCTTAGATTTTTTTCGTATCACGACTTGTTGTAGTCTTTGTTGGTATATATTACAAGGATAGTTCTTGGATATTGAACTATTTGACCTTCTTGTTCATGCTTGTACTTTCTTGCTGAACTATACATTTTTGCTCTCTTTAATATTATGTTGTTAGACGTGCCGTGTTTTGGTTGTTACTAGCATTATCAAATGAACTAATATATTGAGATAGGGTTGCACGTTATAACTGCAATTATTAATATTATTCACCGGCAATAGTAATGATTATTGTTGGTGTTGATATTGAGATCCGATGGCACACCACAACATAAAAGATGTGTTGCAGTTATTCTTGGTTGTTGTTCTCTGCTATGGTGGTGTGTTATGAGTTTGTGATGTCATGATATAATGGGGACCTCTATTATCTATTCTCTTATTCCCTTCATTATGTTTTTACTCGTTTCTCTATATTGCTATTGCTTTTATGCCTATTACTCATACGGGTTTACAGTGGGTGTCCTGTCATAGTCTCATCGGTGCCTCGTCGAGGCTAGGCTCGATACTTACTGAGTACATGGGGTCGATTGTACTCATAATACACTTCTGCACTTCTTGTGCAGATCCTGGTGTTGGTCCCAACGGCATTCAGAGGTGATCTGCTCAGACCCTTTCCGGGAGACTTAAGGTAGTGCTGTTTGGCGTTCGTAGATCCTGGAATCCCTTTCTTATCTCTATTTATTGTTTATTGTGCCAGACGGTATTATACTTTTTTTTGAAGACTTGTATTTCGTACTCCTAGTGGCTCATATACTTGTGACAGCAAATCTTGGGGGATAGTTTTAGACAGTGTTGGTTGTAGCTTTATTATGCATCTATAATTTTTCATTTGGGGATAGTTTTAGACAGTGTTGGTTGTAGCTTTATTATGCATTTATAATATTTCATTCTTTATCCTTACTATGATATTTTTTTCCTGTTAATCTACCTTGTTTTTCGTGGCTAATGTTGGCGTTCCTAGCAAGTGGTGTTAAGCGCCATCACGATCCTATAGCTGGCGCTTAACACTCGTCACCTTGTATATATGCTGCTCCCAATACATATACAACATTGAAAATACACATAATTACATCTTAATTCCCCAAATCACGGTTAACCAAGACACTTACCTTTTTCTGATACAAATCAACCCTCCAATGTCGCCTTTCCTTTAGCAAAAGCCTCCAAACCACTGGAATCAAGCCAATTAATACTCAAAGTCAAACTAAGTTTTAGAAACTACCTTGGTATAAAAAAGGTTTGATTTTTAATATATTTGAAAAAGTCAACTCGGACCCATTTGGTCGAATCCGAAATCAAGACCAAATTTCGATTACGCATTCAACCCCTACCCCCCCCCCCCCCCCCCC
>MCJB01052639.1:892-22715 GCA_002018475.1 Nicotiana obtusifolia | reverse complement strand
CAAAAGTCGACAAAAGTTGTCGCAACTTAGGTTCACAATTTTACTTAAACGTTAGGTCAAATGTTTCTGCGATTTTCTCCCAATTTACAAGGAATTACGGGGTGATATACATACCAAATTAAAGGTATATGAGTCTAGTTTCCAATTTTTCAAACCGTTTGTCAATACGATCTCGGAGTATTGAGATAATTGTATTTCCGTAGAACTGCGCAGGCTGGTAGGTGACAAGTAGGTGCATCACCTACTTGCCAAAATTTAGGGCTAAAATTTAAAAAGCCCAAAGTCGGTTAAGAGAGGGCTTTTAAAAGCTTCTAAAGCCAGATAATTCACTATTATTTCACAGCCTCAAAAACGAAAAGAACCCCTGCAACCCCTCCCCAAAATAATCCCAAACAAACCCTAATCGATTTTTCCCTCTTTCAAGTTCTAGTTGAATGTAAACCCTAGAGTTTGAGGAACCAAAGCAAGGGCTGAGTTATCTAACAAGCAAGGTTACTGATCTATTTAATACTTTTTTTCTACTGTTAATTCTTGGCAAGTCGTTCTATGTGTGTAAGAACTCACGGGACGGTGATCGGAAGCCGTGAGTTCGAGTTATTCACTTGTAGCGAACTGTTTTGTGAACTGTTTTGTGTTACTGTAAAGCTGCATGTTATACTACTGATTTGTGGAGTTTTGGATGAGGAAGGGTGTGGAGAAACACCATATATGTTTAGGGTTGTGGCCTGATAGTTGTTCATACCATTTCCGGATCGTTTGACACGACTATAGTGGCCATTGTACGTATGAAGTGATTGGTTTGTGCGTGGACTGTTTTGGGAGGCTCAATATGATTCTTATTGATGTTGTTTTGCTGCTTGGTGACTGTTTGGACTTGTGTGAAGTCATATATATAGGGGAGGTGCTGTCCGTTTTATTGCAAAATAGGTTACAGTCGATACATAATAGTTGCGACGCCTGAACGATAACGACAGTATCATTTCTCTTATTGTAGACTAAGAAGTCGTGGAAGTTTCATAGCTTGAGATTGGAAAGTATTGCAAGGTATGTGAGACTATCCTTTTCCTTCTTTTGCACGACTCTGACTGTATACAATGCAACGAACGAACCCCAAAGATACTCTACTCTTAGAAGGTAGCAGTACGTATATTGTTTCCCCTCTTATGGGAGGATTGATATGTTATTATTTCACCATGGTAGTATGACTCTTATGAGTCCGGCATGCATTATCTATTTTACTCTACCGAGCCGCGCTATAGTCGGCCGGGTATGGCACCTATTGTGCAACTATACATATGTATATGTTTTACTCTACTTAGCCGCGCTATAGTCGACAGCTATGTTACTCTACCGAGGCGCGCTATAGTCGGCCGGGTATGGCACCTATTGTGCAACCACTGATCAGTTGGGTATGATGATGAGGAGGCCCACAGAGGCATATGTATGAGATGATGATGGCCCACAGAGGCGTATATATGTATATGATGATTTTCAAAAGGATATAAATATATGTATATGCATATGCACGTCAGGCATGACATGGTTAATCGCCCTCAGAGGCATTCAGATGGTACATGTTGTATGTCTCTTATCCTGATGCTTATTATTGTTCTTACATTATGTTTCCTGTTTTACATACTCAGTACATTATCCGTACTGACGTCCATTATTTGTGGACGCTGCATGTCGTGCTGCAGGTCCAGGCAGACAGATAGACGAGGTTTCCCCACCACAGTGGGCTACTCAGTTCAGCAGATATTGGCGAGATCCATTCTTCGGACTTGCCACAGTCTTGGTATGCATTTTGTTGTAGGCATTATGGGCATGTCGGGGCCCTGTTCCGACGTAGGTTGCATTATGTACGTTTTTGTAGAGGCTCATAGACAAGTGTCAATTTATGCATAGACAAGTGATGGGTTGACTTATGTACAGTCGAATTGCCTTGTCGGCAAACGTATGTAATTAGTTTTATGGTTCTGCATTGCAGCCTTGTTGGCTATATTATGTATATAAGTATGATCGTATCATGGTATAATGTCACGTATCATTATAATTATTATTCGGGATTATATGCATATGACAAGCCTTATAGATAATAAAGAAAGTTAGATGAAGGGTACGCCGGCGCCCGTAGGGTAGGGTCCGGTGCCAGTTGCGGCCCTCCGGCTTGGGTCGTGACACATGGATCGCGGATTGGAACAGAGTCTTAGGCATCGTCCAGTGTCGAAATGCGATCGCATATGCGATAGCAGATTGCGTATGCGAACCGCAAATCGCACGCCAGGGCCGCAAATTGAAGCAGAGTTCTGGGCAATGTTTCAATGTCGAAAATGCGACAACCAAGCCAGAAATGCGAACCGCATTTCAACTATGCGGTCGCATAACTTACCTCAAACGTGAAAATGCGATCCGCATATCAATTATGCGGCCGCAGATTTGACATAAGACACAGCTTAGTCCTATTTTGTTTTAATGCTGATCAGAATATGATGTTTGACATTAGTTACTCTATTCTATTTGCTAAGTGTGATTTATACACGTCGATTCACAGAATTACTAATCTAGGAAAAACAAATATTCAAGACTTTACTCATGCTTTATTCATCCAAATAGAGTAAACAAGAGTCAAGAGATGGACCTGGTAGAGAATTCCTACTGGTTTTGAAAATTGAATCAGCTATGGAGCAACAAACCGCGACCAAAAGCTCGAACTGGCATCCAAAATCGAAACTCCAATACCCTTTTTCTACCAAAGTCGAAGTTGAATGGAGTAGAAGTATATGTTCCTCTGTTTTTGTTTCTTTTGTTTTTGAAGTTTCTGATTGAAAGTGAATTCGACCTCTCTTTTTAGTTTTTCTTTGTTTTGGGAGCTTCAAACTGAGATCAAAAACAATATCAAACTCTATCTTTCAAATTGGTCATTTCAATTTTCTCTTTATTTTTTATTTTTCTGCAATTTTCTGGGAAGAAGAAGACTGAAAAAATCGGGTTTTTGTTTTTCAGATCTCCTTTTTCTTCCTAATAACTGAATCCTCTTGCCCTCCAAGAAATCTCCTTCTCTCTCCCCTAAGAATCCTTCAGAATCAGTTGGTAATCAATCCATATCCCCCCTGGACAGTGCGTGAGTGTGGAATATATTTTTGTGCCAGAGTCAGTTATCCATCGTGCAAGAATGAGAGGAGTGGATTGGGTTCTTTTGTGGGATGCTGATTTGGGACTTCAATGTTTATGAAATTGGGTCAGACAAACAAAATCTGAAAACCAATTTTAAGGCCCAAAATGTATGACTTTGATTGAACTAGTAATATTATTAAAGATAGAAGTTTGGTACTACTTTTTTGATATTTTCAATTTTGAACCTAAGAATAGAATTAAATTTAATAAAGAGGTAAATTCTTATGAAAATAAGTTCAAATAATTAGTCTAAAAATACTATGATTATCAGAGGTGACTCTAACGCGTGGGTCAAAAATTACATGTCTACAGCTGCCCCTCTTTTCCGGGAAACATGGAGTATTTTCAGGCAAAGAACAACAAGACATGTTTTAGACCCGACCTCTGCTTGGGGAAACCAAACTAAGGAAAGAAAATGTGACCGAGTCCTGATATTTGAGTTGCCTACATATCCTTGGTTACAAAGGAATCAGGCCACTTGTAGTTCGTAGGTGAGAAGAGCAATGGAGTACCGAGGTACGGATTCGAGTTGAGTGCCGTCGAAGTTCCGGTCCGCGGTTCCTGCCATTACATTAAAATAAAAGGAAAAATTACATCAGAAGAAAAAAAAAAGAAAAATACAGGATCCTATTTACTTCTTGTCTTGAATCTCACTTGAACTTCTTCTTGGTCTTCAAATGTAAAACTGGAAAAAATGGCCCTGTTTGTCAGGCGGGCTCCTGGTGCTTTTTGTGAATTTGAAATGACTCTGAAGTGAATTCCCTCGTTTTCCAGGTGGGTGCCTGACTGCTAAAATTTGAAATGTATTTCCTCGTTATCTAGGTGGGCGCCTGATTGCTAAAACTTGAAAATGTATTCCCTTACTATCCAGGTGGGCGCCTGATTGGTAAAACATGAAAGACTGCTGGGGATTTAGTTAAGCTTGAATGTATTCCCTCGTTTTCCGGGTGGACGCCTGATATTACATCAAAGCAAACAAAACAAACGAAATATTTTCTGCCCTAGTTTGGAATCTGGGCATACCTGCGGGGATTAATCAAATCATGCTACCTCAAAACTTATTAAGAATTTTAAATCCCATTATCCAGGAGGGTCCTGAAAACTAAAAATTAAATTCCCATTATCCAGGAGGGCCCTGAAAACTAAAAATTAAATTCCCATTATCCAGGAGGGTCCTGAAAACTAAAAATTAAATTCCCATTATCCAGGAGGGTCCTGAAAACTAAAAATTAAAATTCCATTATCCAGGAGGGTCCTGAGAACTAAAAATTAAATCCCTTTATCCAGGAGGGTCCATAGTTTACCTGAGCCATGCTCTCTTCTTGGGGAGTTCTGAATAGAAACCTTTGCTTCCTGAGCCATGTCTTCTTCACAAGGGCTTTGCGGATTGACAAATTTCATACTTCCTATTTCAGATAAGTAAAATTTGTTAGTTTTAAAACGTGGTGGTTAGTTTGTGGCGTCATTGTCGAGGGTCCGCTCTTGCTGGGGAATACATTCTAGTTTCAATTCTGCTGAGGATCTGCTTTTGCTGACTGCCATGCTTCATCCCGATCAGCTACTTCGAGCTAGCAAGGAGTTATTTGATCTTTGATTGGGATTGGATCGTACAATCTTTAAATGATCCGAATTTCTTGCCCTAACATGTTGCGTTGTATTTTCATTATGGACGTTTCTGCGTCCTTGCATTTTCTCAACACTCAAGAGTCTCCTTATTGCCTAAACTTCTGTTATATGCATACCGTTCATTCTAAATTATGTCCCTTGTGATATGCTTGGCCGAGTTCAGCTTTGCGCAATTTAGAAGTTGGTAGTAAACTTTTAAAATCCTTTGCTGCTTGTTCAGCATGGGCTAATTCGAAGGAAACTCATGAAAAGAGAAATAAAAGGAAAAAAAATTGACCCGAAAGTAAAGCGTAATGATTTTGGACAAAAGGAACAGAAGGAAACTTGAACACAGATGAAGGAATTTTAGGAAAGAAAACTTACCTGAGGGAGACAGCTGGCTCCAATGATCATGACATGCATTTTGGATTGATCAGCCCAGTCCGTCCAACCAATCATGTTCAACTTGTGGCATAACTCCATACCTTAGAAACCGGCTTTTCACTTATCCCATTTCTTTGTAGAGTTGCAAGCCTGCTCGACTTGTAGTGTCCTGAAAGTTTTCAAAAACAAGCTTCCTTCATTTGTTTATCCTTCAACTCACCATCGCCTTACTGTGCCCGTGAGGGTTTTCACTGATAAGACTCTCTCATTTTAAATTTCTTACGCCTCACCATCGCCTTACGGTGCCCGTGAGGGTTTTCACCAATAAGACTCTCTCATTTTATTATTTCCTTTCATATCATGAATGGAGTGTTGCCCTTGATGCAAAATCATGTCTCTACCTTGCTAGGCTCGACATCCTCAAAGATTGATCGGAAGGGCTTCCTTTGGACCATAATATAAGCTTTTGGACAGGGTTAGCAAGAAAAGGGTGGCATGAAGGCTCAAAATAATTCAAGAGGAAATAGGGGTAAAATTACAACTTTTGCAATCAGATCTTTTGCATCTGAAATTTCTGCCCCAGTTTCTTCTAGGATGGGAAATTTAATTTTTATTTTGATTAGACCGAACCGTAAGGCTGCCTACGTATCCTTTAAAAGGAATCAGGTCAAACGTAGTTCAAACATTTTTCCCTTTTCCTTTTGTTTGTTTGTTTCTTTCTTCTTTCTTCTTTTTCTTCTTTCTTTTCTTTTCTCTTTTTTTCATTTTCTTTCTTTTTCTTTTTCTTTTTCTCTTTTTTTTTCTTCTTCTCTTTTTCTTTCTTTTTTCTTTCTTTCTTTTCTTTTCTTTCTTTTCTTCTTCTTCTTTTCCTTATTTCTGCTATTGATTCCAAAAGAGGGCTACGAAAAGAAAACAAATAAGACTCAAAAGTGGTAGCAAAGGATGAAAGTGTTTGGGTAGCGGAATAAAATGCCTTCGTCATTTCATCTTTGAACATGCCGAGTACAAGATACAATTGAAAATGAGAAAAGATATCATACATAATACCTCTTAACGACGTCAGAGTTGATAGTCATATCTACACATTTGCCTTCTATGTCTGTTAAATACAAGGCACCATTAGGCAACACTCTCGTCACAACGAAGGGTCCCTGCCAGTTTGGTGCGAATTTGCCCTTAGCTTCCACCTGGTGAGGAACATACGTTTCAATACCATCTGGACCACTTCAAATTTCGGGGGACGCACCTTTTTGTTGTATGCTTTAGCTATTCTTTTCTGGTACAGTTGGCCATGACATACTGCAGCTAATATTTTCTCATCTATCATACTCAACTACTCGAGGCGGGTTTTGACCCACTCGTTATCATCAATTTCGGCTTCTGCAACGATCCGAAGGGATGGAATCTCAACTTCCGCAGGTATAACTGCCTCAGTTCCATATACCAGCAGATAAGGAGTTGCACCCACTGAGGTGCGAACAGTAGTGCGATAGCCCAGTAATGCAAAAGGCAACTTTTCGTGCCACTGCTGAGAACTCTGAATCATCTTACGAATTATCTTCTTTATGTTCTTGTTAGCAGCCTCGACAGCTCCATTTGCCTTGGGGCGATACGGAGTGGAGTTTCGATGCATAATCTTGAACTGTTGGCATACCTCTTTCATCAAATGACTGTTGAGATTAGCAGCTTTGTCTGTGATGATCACCTTGGAAATTCTGAACCGACAAATGATGTTCGAAATGAACAAAATCCATCACTGCCTTCTTGGTTACGGACTTGAAAGTTACAGCTTCGGCCCACTTGGTAAAGTAATCAATGGCCACCAGAATAAATCTATGCCCGTTTGACGCTGCCGGCTCGATTGGCCCAATAAAATCCATGCACCAAGCAACAAAGGGCTAGGGTGCAGACGTTGTGTGCAATTCAGATGGAGGAGGATGCATCAGATCACCGTGTACCTGGCATTGATGACACTTGCGAACAAAACTGATACAATCCAGTTCCATGGTGAGCCAATAATAACCTGCTCGAAATATCTTCTTTGCCAACAGATGCCCATTCATATGTGGACCACAAACTCCAAAATGTACTTCGGCCATGATAATTGAAGCTTCTTTAGCATCTATGCACCTCAGCAATCCTAAATCCGGAGTCCTCTTGTACAAGATTACTCCATTCAAGAAAAATCCACTGGCCAGACGTCGAATGGTTCTCTTTTGGTCATTTGTAGCATATACCGGATATACCCCTGACCTGATGTATTTCTTGATATCATGGAACTAACGTTCACCTTCGATTTCCTCTTCTATCACATTACAATAGGCATGTTGATCAGGAACTTGGATATGTATGGGGTTGACATAAACCTTGTCTGGATGATGTAACATTGATGCTAGGGTAGCCAAGTCATCAACAATCTCGTTATGAATCCTGCGAATATGTCCAAATTCAACTGACCGGAAGTGTTGACAAAGATCATGCAAGTACTGTCGGTAAGGTATGAGCTTCAAGTCTCAAGTCTCCCATTCTCCCTGAATCTGACGGACCAACAGATTTGAATCTCCCAGAACAACTATTTCCTCCACCCCCATTTCTATAGCTAACCTCAAACCCATAATGCATGCTTCGTACTCAGCCATGTTGTTGGTGCAATAAAATCGAAGTTGGGCTGTTACTGGGTAGTGTTTCCTTGTTTCAGAAATAAGCACAGCCCCTATTCTGACCCCTTTCATGTTAGTGGCTACATCAAAGAAAAGTCTCCAACCTGGCTTTTCATCGTGGTCAAACTCATCAATGCACATAACCTCTTCATCAGGAATGTAAGTCTTCAATGTCTTATATTCATTATCTACCGGATTCTTGGCCAATTGGTCGGCCAAGGCTTGGGCTTTCATTGCGGTCCGAGTTACATAGATGATATCAAACTCTGTGAGTAGAATCTGTCACTTTGCAAGTCTTCCCGTGGGCATAGGCTTCTGAAAGATATACTTCAGAGGATCCATGCGAGAAATGAGATAAGTAGTATGGGAGGACAGATAATGCTTCAGCTTTTGCGCCACCCAAGTCAAGGCGCAACATGTCCTCTCAAGCAGTGTGTACTTAACTTCATAGGGAGTGAACTTCTTACTGAGATAATAGATTGCTTGCTCCTTCTTTCCCATGATATCATGTTGACCTAACACAAAACCAAAAGAATTGTCCAAGACTGTCAAATAAAGAATTAAAGGTCTTTCAGGCTCTGGTGGGATCAGCACAGGTGAGTTTGACAAGTACCTCTTGATCTTATCAAATGCTTCTTGACACTCGTCAGTCCACTCGGCTGTAGCATTCTTCTTCAACATCTTTAAAATGGGCTCACAGATTGTCGTGAGTTGAGCAATAAATCTGCTGATGTAATTTAACCTTCCAAGCAAGCTCATCACCTCAGTTTTGTTCTTTGGCGGCGGTAATTCTTGAATGGCTTTGATCTTTGACGGGTCCAACTCAATACTGCGTCGACTGAACACGAACCTAGCAGTTTACCGGACGGGACACCAAATGCACATTTTGCTGGATTGAGCTTGAGATTGTACCTGTGGAGCCTTTGAAAAAGCTTTCTCTGATCTTTGACATGGTCAGACTGCTTCTTTGATTTTATGATCACATCATATACATAAACATCGATCTCTTTATGTATCATGTCATGAAACATTGTGGTCATTGCCCTCATGTAAGTTGCCCCAGCATTCTTCAAACCAAATGGAATTACCCGATAACAGTACGTTCCCCATGGCGTGATTAATGCTTTCTTTTCTGCATCTTCCTCGTCCATCAAGATCTGATGATATCCCGCGTAACAATCCACAAAAGAACCAATCTCATGCTTGGCACAATTAACGATCAAAATGTGAATGTCCGGCAATGGAAAATCATCCTTTGGGCTTTCTTTGTGGAGATCACAGTAATCAACACAGACCCTGGTTTTACCATCCTTCTTTGGCACTGGCATAATGTTGGCTAACCAAGTGGGATATCGGTTGACCCGAATAACCTTTGCAGTAAGCTGCTTTGTGATTTCTTCTTTGATCTTCATACTCATATCAGGCTTGAACTTTCGCATCTTTTGCTTGACGGGGGGATATGCTGGATCAGTTGGTAATTTATGAACTACCAGATCAGTGCTCAAACCCGGCATCTCGTCATAAGACCAGGCAAATACATCTTTGAATTCGAACAATTTTTTGATTATTTCCTCCTTCGCTTGTGGTTCTAGATGCACACTTATCTTGGTTTCCCTAACATCATCCTGGTCCCCTAAATTGATTGCTTCAGTTTCACTCAAATTAGGTTTCGATTTTTCTTCAAATTGCTTTAGCTCTTTACTGATTTTCTCGAATGCTGCTTCCTCATCATACTGCTTCCTCATCATATCTTATCTCATCATCATATTCTACTTCTTGGATTGTTATTTCAGAATTAGATTGGCTTTTAGAACTCAGCTGAAAATTCCTCATGCGTGTCATGTCACTGCAACCAGCATAAACAGAACTATACAAAAGAAACAAAACAAAATAAAACACTATTAAGAATAATGGAAAACGGGAAATTGCATTTCATTGAAAATAAAGGTTAGAAAGGTTTGAACATCAGAATAAGCGAGACTTAAAAGGAAAGATACAGATTACAACCCCGCAATGACCTAGATAACAGGAAAGGAAATAAAGCAAACTACCAAAACTCCTTCCTGGTGGGGAGAGGAGTAACTTCCCAATTGCTAAGCTTCACTTTTGGGCCAACAAGCTGCACATCTGCTTTACTTGAGCCTTCACCAACCTCTACCATATTGACCTCTTTGAAAAGATTTCGGAACCCCTTGATTAGCTCTTCATCAACATTGCCCACAGGTTCTGGGATTAAGGAGGTTGGAGGCTTTCCGGCTCTTGGTTTGACAAATGACTTGGAGATGTGTGTGATTGGCTTGGGGAGTGACCATACCTTCTATTTTGGATTCTTAAACCTTTTCATGTCCTCTTCTGTGGGCATGAATCCTAAACCAAATGTACCATAATTCCCGTTGGGGCATATTGGATGCACAATACCTTGCAGAGATGATCCCAGACCCTTGCCCGGCGCGAAACCATTCTTCAACATTTCATTCGCAATCATGACAAATGCGGAGGATAACTTGGGACCCGGAATGCGTTCTCCTTTGGTGATATTTTCAATAAATACTGTTTTGGAAGTTTGAAAAACCCAAGGTCCCTTGTCATCTTCAGCTTCAACAAACGGAACAATTGTGTCATTGCAAGCTGAGAAGTCCTCGTCACCGTGCACAACTATTTCCTGCCTGTCCCACCCGAATTTAACCATTTGATGCAGGGAGGAGGGGACTGCCTTAGCAGCATGTATCCAAGGCCTTCCAAAAAATAGATTGTAGGAGACAGCCACGTCCAACACTTGGAATTCCATGGTAAATTCAACTGGCCCTATTAACAATTCGAGCATTATGTCTCCGACAGAGTCTTTTTACCTACTTCATCAAAGCCTCGAACGCATACACTGTTCACGCGGATCCTTTCGGTGCCGATCCTCATTTTTACAGAGTAGACAAAGGAAAAATATTTGCACTAGAGCCATTGTCAACCAGAACCCTTGAAACAACAGCATCTTCGCACTTCACTGTGAGATAGAGAGCTCGGTTGTGTTCTGTACCTTCGATAGGAAGTTCGTCATCCGAGAAAGTGATCCTATTTGCTTCGAAGATGCCCGCTATCTTTTCCAAGTGGTTCACCGCGATCTTATCGGGAACATGTGCCTCATTTAAAATCTTCATCAAAATCCTGCGATGTTCTTCTGAGTGTATCAGTAAAGACAAAAGAGAAATCTGAGTAGGTGTTTTCCTTAACTGTTCTATAATGGAATTACCCTGTCCTTTCATCCTCCTCAGGAATTCCTCAGCCCCTTCCTCGGTGACCGGTTGCTTTACTGGCATTTGACTATCTTTGAATGACTTGGCCTTCCTCAATTCGTCCGGAGCAAAACATCTTCCAGAACGAGTCAATCCTCCAGTTTCATTAACTTCTTCCTCTACTTCTCTTCATTTGTATGTCACTATTACCTATTTGTAATTCAACCAGACAGCCTTAGTGTCAACCACTGGCAGCTGAGTTACTGGTTTAATGGTGATAGGGGTAATAGAGGCCCCTTTCACAACCATGACAGGCTTACTAGGAATCCCTGGCACTATCACTCTTGAGTTTTCTGGACTGGCTTCAACATCTTTTGACATCCCTTTCACGACCAAAATTGGTGGTTTCAAATTGAGCGGGCTCGGCTTTTTTGTTGCCTCTTCAACTGTCAAAGGCTTTGCTTTGGTGGAATCTGGACCTTTAACCAAATTGTTTTCGCTGGCCCGAATCATCATGATGGACTTATAAGACTTCTTGGTTTCCCCGTCCTTGTAAACTACTTCAATCATATGTGTCTCTTCATGAGCAGGGAGAGGGTTTTGGTTAATGTTCAGAGTGTCTGGGTTTTGGACTACAATTTGGTTTGTATCAATTAGCTCTTGGATTGCTCGTTTCAAATGCCAACACTTCTCTATGTCATGGCCTGGAGCGTCGGAGCAATAGGCACATCTTAGGGAATAATCAAGGTTCTATGGAGGGGGATTTGGTATTTTTGACTCAATGGGCCTCAAGACGTCCAACTGCCTTAACCTTTGGAATAGACTGGCATAGGATTCTCCAAGCAGGGTAAAAGTTTGTTTCCGCTGCTGCCTCTCTCTCCTATAATCTGATCTTGGTCGAAAGTGTGGACCATTGGGGTTTTGGTAAGGTTTTGGAGAAGGGTAGGCATTTTGTGGAGCTGGGTAGGTATTATGTGGGATAGGGGCACGCCATTGTGGATAAGGAGGAGGTTGAGCATATGATTGTGCATGGTGAATAAAATATTGGGGTGGTCTGGCGGAGTCTTGGAAATTTTGTGGAGAAAAGTAATGTTGAGGTGGATTATATGGAGCTTGTGTGTAAGTTTGAGGTCGGGATCGAGGATGGGCGTATTGGTGAGGTGAACCCCTCTGCCCCTGCCATGATCCGGAGACAAACATGGAAACATCTTCCTCCTTCTTCTTGCCTAGCAAACTTCCATTACCACTTTGGACTGCCTGGGTAGTTGCTTTTATAGAAGAATAACTCATAATCTTGCTGGATTTGAGCCCCTCTTCTACCATTTCTCCCATATTTACCAAGTCATTGAAAGATTTACCAATTGCTGAGATCAAATGTCCATAGTAGGTGGGCTCTAAAGCTTGGAGGAATTACTTAACCATCTCGTCTTCTTCCATCGGAGGATTGACTCGTGCAGCTTGCTCTCTCCAACGGAACCCATATTCTCTAAAGCTTTCACTGGGCTTCTTCTCCAACTTGGTCAGAGATAGGCGGTCTGGAACAATGTCTATGTTTTATTGAAAGTGTCGGGTGAAGGCCTGAGCCATATCGTCCCAAGTGTACCATCTGTTACTGTCCTGGCGGGTGTACCATTCTAGAGTTGCCCCACTCAGACTTTGGCTGAAGTAGGCCACTAGCAATTCGTCTTTTCCTCTGGCACCTCTCATTTTGCTGCAATAACCTCTTAGGTGGGCAACAGGATCTCCGTGTCCGTCATACAAATTGAACTTGGGCATTTTGAATCCAGTAGGTAGTTGGACATCGGGAAACAAACATAGATCCATATAGGCCACACTAACCTGATTCCCCAACCCTTGCATATTCCTCAATGACTGCTCAAGGCTCTGTAACTTCCTAAGCATCTCTTCCTGCTCTGCGTTCTTGGGTAGTTTGTCAGTTTCAACATGAGGCTCAAGCTGGTGGGTGTAGGAGTAAGGATCTGGGATTTTGAAAGTGGGTTCTGGTGCATGGTAGTGGACATCTGGGGCGGGAAATGCGGGTTCACTAGAGGATTGGTGAAGAGTAGCTTGTGGAGGGGGTACGAAAATAGGAGCAGATGTTGGAGCAGGGTACAAGGTTGTTTTGGCCGGTAGAGCATGAATATTTTGAGTCGAAGTGCCGGGGTAATTGTGGTAAGGGATGAAACCAGGTGCGTGTTGTGGGGAAAGAGAAAGTGGTGGAATGGAAGCAAGGTTTTCTGTGTAGTTGGTGGGGAACGAGGGTGGAGGGTGTCCCTTAATCCATGCTTGATGCATTTCCGCCATCTGATGCTTCAACCTCTTAACCTCCTATTGCAGTTCCGATTCAGACTCAACAACCTCCCTTGGCGTGTCTACAACTCCAGTGTCTATTTTCTTGCTAGCCATGACTGTTTGACGCTTTGATCGGGTATTGTATGGATGACTTTCCAGGATGCCAACAAACTAACCACCTTCCTGAATAAGAGTTAGAGAATAACAGAAGGCAACAACACAAAACCAACATGTTAGTGTTAGGGCATTTATCAGATAATAATATCACATTACGTGCAATGCACCTATCAACAGATAACGGTTCTAAAATGGCTATGAGGGTCATAAGGTCATATGGCATCATCCAGATTTGCTTACTTCAATCTTGCCTTCTCTCTTCTGACACCTTTTGCCAATTCCCTCTCTTTTGAAGCAAAATGACTTGATAAAACCCGATGTGGGTTGCTTATGTATCATGGATCAAACCAAGCAGGTCTTTTTTTTTTTTTGGGAAAAGGTGAGGGAAGCATAGATTTCAGGATTTTCATTTAAAACTTTTGACAAAAATCATGATAATGGAAGACCTGCCACGCTTGACTACACTTTGACTGACTTTGACACTACCTAAGGACACAGTACTCCTAGACAAGTCATGAAAATAAATACAACATGAGACAAAACATTTAAATAGAATGGATCCTCAAACTTCTCCTGCATGCAACTATCCTGGTTGGGATGGTCCTGAGCTGTCCGTCATGGTCAAACATTGTAACATGCCCCGCAGAGAAACACTGATGCTAGGAATAATGGTCCTGGCCTGTGCCCCTGCCTCCTAAAGATCAACCCTAAACAAATATTCCCCATGCTACTCCACTTTTGCTGCCAATTCCGCTAACTGAGACCTTATCGACTCAAACTTATCCCGGGGGTCTTGGTCCGATGCTTCCTCAAAATCATATGTCTGAACTGCCCGCCCCCTAAGTTGTGCTGGCAATGGGTACTGACTCCTGGAGGGACGGACTATAACCAAATCAAGTACTCCTGAGTGCACTCGGGCCTGCCGATATCTTTTATTAATGTATCTTTCTTCATCCTCTTGGCATTGTTCCATTATTGCACGCACTTGATTTCGTCAACTACCTTTTGGCTAAAATTCATGATGTACCTCCGAAGATTAAAAATTGGAGGCTCCTCTTGTCGTCTACCCAACTGTCGCATTACCCTGATCGGCGTGTATAGTCTGACACACTTGAATCCTATCAGCATCAAGAAGGGTTTCATGAGGCACCCTAGCAAAATATCATCTAAAGGTAGCCAAAGGTAAGCCCACTGAATGTTCTCATTTTTCCTCGAACCCAGGAACTCAATCCAAGCCGTGACACCTATCGGGTATGTAAATTTTGGAGATTTCATCCTACGCTCGATGCATACCACCTGATCCCTCAAAGCACGGTCGATGGGACAAAGCAATGAAGTCGTGTGTAAATGCTCTATCATCCACAATTGCAGCAAAATGTTACTTCCCGCGAAATACCTGACAGCTCCCCTTACTTCACTCAGGGCTCGATATAATTCTGCTAAGATCATTGGCACGATGGTAACGGTTTTGTGTTGCTTTTCATAAAATAGTGCCATTACCACTAACTGCAGACGGGTGTTAATGTGCCTCTCATCTAACGGGAAAACCAATAATCCCAACAATGCAAGGCTGAAGGCTTCGAGGCGAAGTCTTTGCCACTTGGCTTTGGTTGTGCAAAACTCATCCTAAAAGATGTCAAAACTATCCGGTGGTCCAAATCTAACAAACAAATAATCCAAGGATATCCAAGACAGCTCAAGACACTTTAAATGCTTATTATCTTTTAGGCCCAAGTCATTGAGAAATCTTGTCCTAGAGTGGTCCCGAGGAAGTATCATGTTCTTGCCTATATAACTCAAGCGGGTGAGACCGGATACTTCAGCCAGGGTAGGAGTCATCTCAAACTCCCCAAATTTGAAAGTTAAGTTTTGTGGATTCCAATAGGTCAACATTGCTTCCACTAAATCCGGGTGGGGTGTGATATCAAGAAGGAAAATCAGGGTACCCAGTTTATGCATCAACTCATGTTGCTCTAACGATAAAAACATGTTCCAGCATTTGACCAATTTCTTAGGAACCTTTACCACCATCAGCACTTTGGATCGAATTAGCGGATCCATACCTAAATGAAAGGAACATGGTTAACGACTCAGAACACACTACAACACTTCCTAGTGGACAAATGCAGGACACAAGTTGGCTATATTTACAAATCGGCCTAAGTAGCTGAATGAGATTATTAATGCAAACTCGACACAGTCAACCCTAAACATGAGGGATACTACACTCGAAGCTTTCATGACTCTAATATCCCGATAGACATGGTCTTAAAGGATTATTTTGCGGAGGTGGGCTATTATCGCAAACATAGCCGACACGACCAGATGCGGCTAGGGATGCAAACCGGACACGGATAGACCTTAGAGTGATATGACACTGACTCATAGGCTAAAATCCTAAAACATGGCAACTGGACCACTTTTGAGAAAATAACCCTATTTTGCAAGAATGGCCGATATGGCCAAAAGTGGCTAAACATGCAAGAGTTGGCTACGACCCCGGCAGCCAAGAACCTAAGACTTACTAGGAAGACCGGACCCTATGTGGGTTGCCTACGTATCCTGCCCAAGAAGACAAGAATCAGGTTCACGTAATTCGGAAAGATGCAACTATATTTTGTCTTTTGAAAAATGATGTAAAACTTAGACTCTCTTAGATAGTGATAAAAACTGTAAAATCTTTTTTTTCTTTTCTTCCTTTTTGAATATTTTCTTCTTTTTTTTGGAAAGGAATATAGAGGAAAATACTTGCGGGGCCCCATTTTACTTCATTTTCACCCTTTTCTCCAAGACATCGGTCTGCCAATTGACCTTTTTAGCCTCACAGATGCAACAATTAGCACATACGATGATTAAATGTCATTTTGGGCCACGGGCCAATTTTGACAAAATTTGGTCAAGGTTCCTACCAAGGGACACGCTACCTGGGACCGAGCCCTGGTAGGTCTAAATGACATGATGCAAGTAAAAGTGACCTAAGGCCGACCTAAGTTGGGGTTCACTAACAAGGCAATTCGGGGAAAGCGTATGGTCGATGGTGGCTGCTTAAGCTTTCCACCCACTCCATACGTCTGTCGGCTTCCCTTCCTAAAGTAAAGGTGACTCAACAAAGAGTTCGTGCACGTGACGCGTGCTCCTGGACTTGTTGCAGAAAGAAATGTCCGGGCAATGCATATGATGACGGTTATAAAGCAGTAAACACATAAAGCTCAAATCGAAAACACATAAACAACTAGCAAATAACAAAACATGAAAGCGTAATAAACTTAACAAAACATGGAAGCATAATAAAAGCAACAAAACATGAAAGCAAAGTAAGTAAAGCTAACGAAAAACATAAAACTCAACCAAATATTTTAAAAGCCAACAAATTCAAGTACTAGCTCGAACCCTCAAACTAGAATGTATTCCCCAGCAGAGGCGCCAGAGCTGTCACTCATCCTTTTTACTGGGAGGGGCAACGAGGTTTTTACTAAACCCTTTTGGATAAAAGGCTTAATAAAACTCGCTACAAGGGGTTTCCAATTTTGGAAAAGTGACAAAAATATGGATTAATCAACGAAAGTTAGAGTCGCCACCTGACAAATCGATTTTGGTGTGCCAGGTCACCATTTTAGAACTTAGATTCAAAACTAAGTTCACACCAGAGATTTGGGTAAGGGGGTTCATTTGACTCGGGAAGAAGGCGTTAGGCATTCCCCAAGTCCCGTGAAAAGTCACAGTTGCGTACTTGATTTAGTTGGTTTTTATACATTTGGGCTGAGATAAAAACACACAGAAGGTTTGAGGTCATTCCCAACTAATAAAGAAAGAAAAACATAACAAAGATACTAGTAGTTTTACTTTCGATCTATATTTACAAATGCCTCGGGGCGTCCCCCGAATATCAAATACATATGTCTTTTGGGGCGTTCCCCTGATAAATTTAACTAAGGAATGACCTCTCGCCTCGAAAGTTAACAAAAAACAAAATGTCCTAGTACCGCCTACTCAGGTGTGGTCGGCCTAAACATGTTCTTCTCGAACTAGAACTCCACTTACCGCAAGGTAAAGTTACAGCCATTCACTTATCTTCGGTGTATGTAGCAAGGGCGGGCTAGACAGATACCTTTTAAGCTCTTCTAAAGCGTGTTGGCATTCTGGTGTCCATGAGAAGTTGTTCTTCTTTTTTAGTAGATTGAAAAATCGATGGCTTTTACCGGATGATCTTGAAATAAATAGTCCCAAAGCGGCTATACGGCCTGTCAGCTTTTGTACAGCCTTCACATTATCTACAACTGTTATGTCCTCGATAGCCTTGATCTTTTTGGGGTTGATTTCTATTCCTCGATTCTAGACCTAAAACCGAGGAACTTGCTTGAGCCGACACCGAACGCGCATTTTTTCGGGTTCAGCTTCATGTTGTATTGCTTCAGCACGTTGAATGTTTCCTACACATGGTTCAAATGGTCCTCTGCTTGCAGGGACTTAACTAACGTATCATCAATATAAACTTTCATCGTTTTTCCTAGTTGTTTTTCAAACATTTGGTTTACTAGGCGTTGGTAAGTGGCTCCTGCATTTTTTAACCCGAATGGCATCAAGTTGTAGCAGTATGTGCCATACTTAGTGATGAAGGATATTTTTTCTTAGTCAGCCGAGTCTATTCGTATTTGGTTATAGCCAGAGTAATCATCGAGAAAGCTAAGGGTTTCATGGCCAGCGCTAGCATCGATCATGAGATCGATGTTGGGTAAAGGGAAAGAATCTTTTGGGCATGCCTTATTCAGATCCTTATAATTGTTTTGGGTAAAATACATTTACACGAGTCCGGGTGGGGGCTGACCCAACCAGAAAAAGTCGTAACGGAGGCGTTATAAGACCGAACTAATCCGGTATGGAGATAAGAAGTTGGGCTCGATAGTCGGAGCAACCGGGATGGAATGAATCGATGCGACCGACCGGGAAATGCTAAAGGACCGAAGACCGGTCTCGAACCGCATATCTCGCCTATCACCGGATATTTCACCAGGAGCATTTATCTCAACCGTCTTAGCCGTTAGAACGCGATTTGGGGAGATTCTACCCCGGATTTTAGGGGATTTACCCTATAATCAATTATTTACCTTGTTTATAATTCTGATTGTAGCCTATAAGAGGCAGATTTTGACTCATAGTTAGAGACACGAAACATCAATAGAAAAACTCTCGATCTTCTTTGGTTATCTAATACAATTATTGTCACTACTACAAAGGATTTATATTCTCTCATACCGCCCATCATAATCTACGGTTTCATCGCTTTTTTCTTATATTACAGTTACTTTCATCGCATTATTATTCAGTATCAATTTGGTTTACGAATCCTTAGTACTACGAAAAAATTCAATTGTTATCCAATTTTAAGGGTAAACAGTTTGGCGCCCCACCGTGGGGCTACGGATATTAGCAAACTTTTGATACATCTTTTTTCAAACACAATTTTACACTTGCTCTTTGCAGAAATTTCTGTTTTTCAGGTCACCAGGTAAAACATGGCACACTCACTTCCAACCAACAATGAACTCAACAATCGAGTTAGAGATGATGTCATACCCAAGCACGAAGGTCCAGTAGATGTCAATTCCCAAATGGCATTTGACGCCAACCAAGCGCCAGGCTCTTCACACAGCGTTCGGGGTGAAAATCGTTCAGGAATTCAGGAAAATGGAGAGGAAGTAATTAGCCTCAGAACGATTTTTGAGATGCTGCAAAATCAACAGGCAGTGATAGCGCAGTTACAAAATCGAGTTCAGAACCAGGTGGGAACGGATAATGTCCCGCCATAGGCTGCGCCCGGACAAGGCGAACCGGCCTCAACACAACCAAAGGAGAGCAGTTCGGAGGTTAACTCCGGAATTGTCAAAATGCTCGAAGAATTAACCAAACGAGTTGAGACCGGGGAAAAGAAAATTGAGGATAACAACAAGAAGGTCGAAACATACAACTCAAGAGTCGACCAAATACCGGGTGCTCCTCCAGTTCTGAAAGGCTTAGATGCCAAAAAGTTCGTGCAGAAGCCGTTCCCGTCTAGTGCTGCTCTGAAGCCGATCCCGAAGAAGTTTCGAATGCCCGATATCCCAAAATATAACGGGACTTCGGACCCCAACGAGCACGTGACAACATATACTTGTGCAATAAAGGGAAACGATCTCGAAGACGACGAGATCGAATCTGTCCTATTAAAGAAGTTCGGAGAAACCCTCTCTAAAGGGGCGATGACGTGGTATCATAATTTGCCACCAAATTTTATCGATTCGTTTGCTATGTTGGCTGACACATTTGTAAAGGCTCATGCGGGGGCCATTAAAGTAGAAACGAGGAAATCGGATCTGTTCAAAGTCAGACAACACGACAATGAGACACCTAGGGAATTCGTGTCTCGGTTCCAGATGGAGCGGATGGATCTGCCTCCGGTCACGGATGATTGGGCGGTACAGGCTTTTACTCAAGGGTTGAATACCAACAGTTCGGCGGCTTCAAGGCAGCTTAAACAAAGCTTAATCGAATATCTGGCAATCACCTGGGCGGATATTCACAACCGGTATCAGTCAAAGATCAGAATAGAAGACGATCAGGTCGGAGCAAGTTCAAGTTCCTCTTACACTATCAAGTATTTCGACCGGTCTCAAAGGGGCAATCTTCGGGAACCGAGGCCAAATAGAGACAGACACCGACCATATCCGGAAGACCGGCAAGCTACTTTGAGAGGACCCAAGTTCCCGAAACAAGAAAATAAATATGAGAGAAATAGGAGACCATTGCCGAAAACTAACTCTGAGAAATATGGTGATCGACAGGATGCACCCCCGTTGTCCGAATACAACTTTAACGTCGATTCAGCAACTCTGGTATCGGCAATCGGACGTATCAAAGACACTAGGTGGCCCAGACCTTTGCAAACGGATCCTTCTAAAAGAGATCCGAACCTTGTGTGCAAATATCATGGCACACACGGTCACATGACCGAAGATTGCAGACAGCTACGAGAAGAAGTAGCCCGATTGCTCTACAATGGGCACCTTCGGGAATTTCTTAGCGATCGAGCTAAGAACCATTATGAAAACCGGGATAGACTGATCGACCAGAAGGAACCAAAGCATACCATAAACATGATAATCGGAGGGATGGATATGCCCCAAGTCCCGATGCTAAGACGCACAAAAATTTCAATCACCCGGGAAAAACGAACCTGAGATTATGCACCCGAAGGGACTCTATGCTTTAGCGATAAAGAAATTGATGGCCTGACACAACCTCACAAACGACGCTTTGGTAATATCAATGCTGGTACAGGATACCCGGATAAAGCGTGTTCTGGTCGACCCCGGTAGCTCGGCCAATATAGTCCGATCCTGGGTCATCGAACAACTAGGACTGACCGGCCAAATCGTTTCCGAAGTTAGAATACTCAACGGATTCAATATGGCCGCAGAAACAACGAAGGGAGAAATAACTTTAATGGTTAATATTGCCGAGACGATCAGAGCGACAAAGTTTTGCGTGATAGAGGGTGACATGAGATACAATGCCCTGCTCGGTAGGCCATGGATACATGACATCAGGGCCGTACCATCCACCTTACACCAGATGCTGAAGTTCCCATAGGATGGAGGAGTCATCACCGTTTATGGGGAACAACATTCAGCAAGGGAGATGTTCGCGATTGATGGAACAACAAAACCTGCGAACCCTGATCGAGAGTCCAAATAGCAACTACAACAGCTGCCTTCAACAGAGGAGGGCGGACCGGATCAAGTTGACGACGATGACTTCGGGGTTCCCCGGTCTTTTGTGATCCCCGATGAAACTGATGCGACCAAATCAACGGTCGAAGAACTGGAACAGATCCCTATCCGGCCAGATGCGTCCGATCGGAAGGTATACCTGGGCTCGGGCTTAAATCCCGAGCTCAGGAGGAAATTACTTTCTTTCCTTGCAACTAATGAAAATTCTTTTTCTTTGTCCCATTTGGATATGACAGGCATACCCCCGGAGATCGCAACACATAAGCTAAGTGTTGACCCAAAATTCCGGCCGGTCAAGCAAAATAGGAGACCTCAGTCCGAAGCCAAACAGGCCTTCATCCACGAAGAGGTAACTAAATTACTAAATATAGGATCCATCCGGGAAGTAAGATACCCCGAATGGCTAGCTAACGTAGTAGTAGTACCAAAAAAGGAAAATAAATTAAGGATGTGCATAGATTATAAGGATTTAAATAAGGCTTGCCCTAAGGATTCTTTCCCATTGCCCAACATCGATCGATTGATCGATGCCACGGCCGGCCACGAGACGTTAAGCTTTCTCGACGCCTATTCTGGATACAACCAGATCCGGATGGAC
>MCJB01052638.1:0-22716 GCA_002018475.1 Nicotiana obtusifolia | reverse complement strand
TATATATATATATATATATATAAATAAATAAAAGCTATATTCGATATAATATTAGTTAATGTACTAATACTTAGTGCATATTATAGTATAGTATATATATACTAAGTGTATAGTATAGTGTATTATACTATACTATGCACTAAGTATTATTAATACCTAAAAGAATCTGTCCCTGTGTTCCGAGCGCTTCATGTTCTTATATATATATATATATAATTGATACACTTGAAATGATGAATCACCGTTATAGTATACTAAGTGTATTTAAGGCTGTATTGTGGTCCGTGCCCAGGCCTAAATGGGCCAAACGGGCCTGGGCTGAGGCGGTCCGGGGTCAAACAATCCCGGGCCTAACGGACCAAATGAGTGGAACCGGCCCACTGCAGTCCTAAGCCCACATGGTCCCGGGCTAAATGGGCCGGGCCCGAGGGCCTAAACCGGCTTTTTCATTTCGGACTATTTTTTTTTATTTTTTTTATCTAGGGAAATTTCTTGTAAACTATATATGTATATATTAATATAAATTGCTTATATATATCTATATAAATATATATAGTATATATTGTATATATATATATTGCCTTATATCTAAAAGCATGCCACGACTCACCGGTTGGGGGTCATCATGGAGGAAATCGAACGGCGGCTAAGGTTCTTGAATGTGGTTACTATTGGCCTTCAATCTATCATGATGCCAATCAAATGGTCAAGGCTTGTGACCCATGTCAAAAAAAAAAAAACGAATAGAAAAAAGAAAAGAAAAGAAAAAAGGAACGAACCGAAAAGGCATCCCGCAAAATTGGTATGCGGTCCGCATTTTGGGCCGCATAACTAAACTCTTCTTCAGGCTGAAGATGATGACGAAATGTGGTGACATTTGCGATCGCGTAACTGATATGCGGACCGCATAGTCACCGCAAACCGAAACAGACCACCTAGTTAAAACCTTGCTATCTACGGTTGTTTTGCGATCGCGTTTGCCACTTAGCGGTGGAGTTTGCGATCGCATATTGTTATTTTGTTTTGTGTGTGTGCAAGTCAATTCTGCGATGATTATGCGGTTCGCATAGTGGTTATGCGATCACATAACCCATCGCAGTACAAAATAGCGACCAACATTGGTCGCTATTTTTAATTTTAAAATTTTTAGGGAAGCGACCAACGTTGGTCTCTATAGTTGGTCGCTTTTTGTAATTTACAGAAACAAAACCGGGGTTTTCCCTTATTTCGCCAAAATTTTCCAACTCTCTTATTTCACTAACCCTAATCCTATTCCCCCACCCCGCGCCACCACGCCGCCACTGCTGCTCGTCGCCATCGCCGCCGCCTCTGCCCGTTGCCGCCACTGCTACTCGTTGCCGCCCACTGCCGCGCCTATCTCTCTCCTTCTCCACCTATAAAAAATCAAGGTTAAAATTATAATCTTCAATCTTTGTTATTTTTAGTATGTGTGTTACAATATTTGATGTATTGTAGTTTGTTGTTTCAATTAGTGTTTCAATTCTTTGAACAATGTATTTTATTGAGGATTAGGGTTTAGGTCTTGTTCAAATTAGTTTTGTTAATTAATTTATTAACTAATTAGTTTAATTAGTGTTGAATTTAGTTTAGTTAGATTTGAATTATACTTGTGTTGTCTTGAAATTTTATGAATTGGATATGAATTGAACCTTTTGGATACGGATTGAACGTTTAGTTTATGATTTGAACCTTTTGGATATGAATTTAAATTTTAGTGTATGAATTGAACTTTTAGGATATGAGTTGAACTTTTAGCTTATGAATTGAACTTTTAGTTTATGAATTGAACTTTTAGTTTGTAAATTGAAATTTTAGGATATGAATTGGAATTTTAGTTTATGAATTGAACTTTTAGGATATGAAATTAATTAACTAGAAAAAGATTAGGATATGAATTAACTAAATTAATTTCCTCTTGTTTTATTTGTATAGATGGAACATCGTACTTGGATGTACAATAGGAATTATCCTAATCGATGGGGATTGAGGGAGGATTTTGTAGAAGGGGTGGAGGACTTTATTAGACATGCAATGTCACTTCCACCATACCTAATTGAAGGAGTAATTAGGTGCCCTTGTGTTAGGTGCGACTGTATGAAATTTGGAAAACTGGATGAAGTTAAGCATCATCTTTATAGAAGGGGGTTTATAAAAAATTACGTTGTGTGGACTAATCATGGAGAGATCGATGGTAGCCATGGGATATTTCATAACATGGTTGTGGTGAAAGTAGTAGGTCGGTGGAGAATACAAATAGTGATTCTGGAATTCATCATATGGTTGCGGATGCTTTTGGGATGCACTTCGGGGGTGATTCTAATGAAAATGTTGAACAAACTCCTAATGATGAGGCAAAACGTTTTTATGAACAATTAGAGGAAGCTAGTCGTCCATTACGTAATGGAAGTCCGGACTCTGAGTTGTCTGTTGCAGTTAGATTACTATGTATGAAATCTGATTGGAATATTTCTCAAGGAGCCATGGACTCTTCATTGACCTTATGTGTGAACTAGTTGACCGTGATGTTGAATTACTTGTTGATTTTTATAAGGCAAAGAGATTAGTTGACCGTGATGTCGAATTACCGTGATGTTGAACTAGTTGACCGCAGAGTTCTTAAAGAAGAGCGAGAAAGGAAAGAAAGCTCGTGCTTCTGAGAAGGGAGGCTCCCTGCACACTGGAGGTGCGATCAGCCTCGGGACAATAAAGAGGATAATGGTACGTAATTGCTTAATTTAATTTAAATTTTCAACGTATATGTACTCTGTTTATTAACTAAAATTTATGAGTTTTCAGGAGAAGAAGTTGGGGCGTCCGATGAGGCAAGATGAGTTATTCAAGGAGATTGATATTGTCAAGAAGAAGAAAAATTCGGATGAAGAAAGGTGGGTCGAGGGCCGAGCCTCGACTGTACATGTAAGTTTTTAATTTTCATTAAGTATTTTGATTTACTTTTATATATCTTTTGAAATATTAATTCAATGTAATTTTTCTTATAGGGTCGCTTCACAGCTGAGGTGGAGGAATTCATACGCAGCCAGCCACCTAATGAGTCGGGCGATCCAATCCAACCATCGGACGAGGATGCTGAAAGACTATGGACGCA
This sequence comes from Nicotiana obtusifolia, assembly GCA_002018475.1. Lineage (NCBI taxonomy): Eukaryota > Viridiplantae > Streptophyta > Magnoliopsida > Solanales > Solanaceae > Nicotiana > Nicotiana obtusifolia. Next base: position 19,589 of record MCJB01052638.1, on the reverse strand, counting down.
GGCTGCTGGCGGTCCAAAATGGGGGAAGGTATACGGGCTTCCCACTAAGAAATTCTACCGCTATAAGTGTGGAATGCAAGGTATAGGCACTTCTGCGCAAGCAGAGCAACTTGATGGGGAGAGCCTCTCCTCTGTGCGGGAGACTGTGGCAAAGCTCACAGCCGAGCTAGAAGCCTCCAAGGAAAGAGAAAGGATTAGAGATACTCAGTACATTGGCATACAAGAGCAGCACAAATCTCTCTTGGCTTCTGGCGCTTTTCCGATTCTCCGGTCTCGTGAGTCATCGCCAAAGGCTCGCCTTCCCCGTGCTAGTTCCTCCCGTCCTCCCCGTTATCATTTCTCCGGTCCTAGACAACAACACCTTTCTCCATACCGTCTTCGTGATGAAACTTCATCGGACGATGACACTAATGATGTACAAAATAATCCTTGAATTGTAATAATATTAACTTATTTTGGTTAGCTTAATATATAAGTTATATTGAACTTTATAATTTGTTACTTTTATTGTTGTTGTTGTTGTTGTTTATCAATGTTTATTGTTGTTGTTGTTGTTGTTTATCAATGTTTATTGTTGTTGTTGTTGTTGTTGTCATTGTTGTTGTTGTTATTGTTAATTATGGCATAAAATGCCATAAATGAATTTGGTTTGTTGTTGTTGTTGTCGTCGTTGTTGTTGTCCGTTATGGCATAAAATGCCTGTTTAGGATTTTGGTAAGCTGGCAGATGGTGTAGCTGCCAAAACAGGCAGTTTGTAGAAAAAATGAACCAAGAAAAGCGACCAACGTTGGTCTCTAATTGGTCGCTTTTCACTTGAAAAAAAACAATTTTCTGGGAAATAGCAACCAACGTTGGTTGCTATTTGACCCAGATTTTTAAATCTGCTAATATAGCGACCAACGTTGGTCGCTTATCATACAAAAAATGTTCTTCAAGATAGCGACCAAGGTTGGTCGCTTAATTAAAAAAAAAATCATAAAATTAATTATATAGCGACCAAAGTTGGTCGCCATGTTCCAGATTATAATAAATAAAAAAACGGTCATTTATATGTAGAGACCAACTTTGGTCGCAAATTTAGCGACCAAAGTTGGTCTCTATTTGCTCTACCCGGAATATTTGGTCCTTTTACCTTAGAGACCAAAGTTGGTCGCTAATTGGCGACCAACTTTGGTTCCTAAGGTAAAGGGACCGGCTTAATATGGACCACGCCTGTTTGGTCACTTTTGGCCAAAAAGAGACCAACTTCAGTCGCTTTTTTCCAGATTTCTAGTAGTGTGGTTCCGGAGATGTTTCGGAGTGAATTGGGACACCTAGTCCCAAGGTTGGAAGCTTAAGTTGAAAGTGTTGACCGAAGTTTGATTTTTGTGAAGACGACTCCGGAATGGAGTTTGATGGTTCCGATAGCTTCGTATGATGATTTTAGACTTAGGAGTACGTCCGGATATCGATTTGGAGGTCTGCAGGTCATTTTGGCTTAGATTGGCGAAAGTTGGAAAGTTGAAGGTTCGGAATGCTAGGAAGTTTGGCCTAGAGTTGACTTTGTTGATACCGAGCTCGGATATTTGTTCCGATAAATGGAATAGGTCCGTTGTGTCATTTATGACTTGTATGCAAAATTTGAGGTCAATCGGAGTTGGTTTGATAGATTTCGGCGTTGGTTTTAGAAGTTGGAAGTTCATTAGTTCATTAGGCTTGAATTCGGGTGCGATTCGTGATTTTGATGTTGTTTGATGTGATTTGAGGCTTCGACTAAGTTCGTATCATATTTTAGGATGTGTTGATATGTTTGGATATGGTCCCGGGGGTCTCGGGTTGGATTTAGATTGAAAAGGATCAAGGAATGAGACTTAAGGATTGCTGAAGCTTACAACTTCTGGTGTGATCGCATCTGCGTGGTTTTGGCTGCAGGTGAAGCGGCCAAGGGGTCGCAGAAGTAGTATTGGGTGAAGCTGGGAATTGGCGCAGGTGCGAGGAAGATTCGCACTTGCGAGCTCGCAGGTGCGGGCAGCTGGTTGCAGAAACGGACTTTGGTCAGATGAGGCTGGGGTCGCAAAAGCGGAGCTTCTTTGCAGGTGCGTACATGTGAGGGGTTTGAGCCTATGTGCAACATCAGGTTATTTATCCATGATCGGGTTAGTATTTAGGTTATGTCATGCCTTAAATTGATTGTTAAGCTTCAAATTGAGTTGTTTCTCCTATGCGTACCCCGTTGGAACTGATAAGACTGCTATTACATGACGAAATTATCCGTTTTAGTTTTGATAGCACACATTGCACATGCCTACACTATAGCATGCTAGATATGCCAGTTCAGAAGTATGAAATTGGTAATCATTGGTCATGTACATGTATTCTCGTATATTTTCTTTCTTTATGTTATGAGATGGACTAGTAGCTTGTGAGGCTGTGACCACGCTGGGCAGATTGTGATTGTTGGCACGTGAGTTGTCTGTGTGGTTGATATTATTGACACGTGAGTTTTCCGTGTGGATCCAGATTTTGAGATTTAGACTTAAGCTACTTAATTAATTATGCTGTTCTAGTTCTCCCTTGTTATATTTTGGCTTGCCTAGCCGGTATGTTAGGCACCATCACGACGGATTGGGATTTTGGGCCGTGACAGTCTTTGAAATAAAACTTCCTTATTTAAAATCTATTATATAAAAAGTACTATAAATCATAATAGTTAACAATTAAAAAATTTAAAAACTATTTACAAAATACATGTACTACTAGAAAATTGTCAAAAATCATCCACAGAATACCGACCGAAATCAGTTTGAAGAAAAACCGACCAAAATCGGTCAGAAAATAGGTAAATTGGTCACAAAGTCAAAGAAAATATTTCTCACAAAGATACCGACCATCATCGGTCGGAAATAGTGGTCCCAAAACAAAGAAACACTGCTACGGCTGACACATATAAAAATTTCGACCGATGTTGATCGGAAATTAGTCAATCTTTGACCAAGACCTGGTCATACTTGCATATTATCTACCAAAATAAGTTTTAATTAAAAGAATATCAAGTATACCAACCGAAATTGGTCGGAAATTTAAAATTATTTTTTCCTGCCCAGGGTCAATTGATTTTTTAATATAACAAAAATTATATATATAAAATTTACTGATCCACATATATTTAACAATACACTCACACACGCGTATATATATGTTTATTCTCAATCACCTTATTAGTACTTTGCTCGGATACTTCATTAGTGGATCAATTGAAAATGCAATTATATTCGATTAAAATTTACTATAACACATTTATAAACAAAGTGTATAGTTCTATAAGATGTAGTGCTATATTAATACTTAAGTTTTAGCAACAACAACGTATGTATACATATTAATGCTATATATACATATTAATGCTATATACGTATTAATGCTATATTAACATATGCTATATTAATATAAGTATACATATGTTGTTGTTGCTAAAACTTAAGTATTAATATAGCACTACATCTTATAGAACTATACACTTTATTTTAAATGTGTTATAGTAAGTTTTATTCGAATATTATTGAATTTCCAATTGATCCACTGATGAAGTATCCAAGCAAAGTACTAATAAGGTGATCGAGAATAAAACATTCAAGACTACGTCTGTAATGACCCGACCGGTTGTTTTGAGCTCTAGCGCGTCGTCCGGCGGATTGAGGCCTTGAGTAGCTTCACTTAAGGTATTATGACTTGTACGTGTGGTCGGAGTTGAATTTCGGGAAGTTCGGAGTTGATTTGAAAAAAAAATTCTAATTCAGGAAGCTTTAAGTTGGAAAAATTGACTAAGATTTGACTTTTGAGTAAATGACTTCGGAATCGGGATTTGAAGGTTCCAATAGGTTTGTATGATGATTTCGGACTTGGGCATATGTTCGAGTTGAGTATCGGATCACCTAAGAGCATTTCGGTGCTTATTGTGGAAATTTAGTATTTTGAAGTTTTTAGAATTTCCTAAGTTTGGTTTGAGGTGGAATTTGGTGTTATCGATGTCCGTTTGGGATTCCGAGCCTTGGAATAGGTTCGCATTGTGATTTATGACTTGTGCACAAAGTTTTGCATCATTCCGGAATGTTTTGAAATTAATCGGATGAGTTCGTCAAAATTTGGAAGTTTGAAAGTTTAAAGAAGGATTTTGATCGTCGATTTGTCGTTTTAATGTTGGTCGATGTGATTTGAGGCCTCGAGCAGGTTCGTTTCATGTTTTGGAACTGGTTGATCTGGTTGGACAGGGTCCCGGGAGCCTCGGATGTGTTTCAGGGTGATTTCGGACCAAGTTTGTCTAAGTTGTTGTAGTTGGTTTGCTGGTGTTGGTGTTGTTCTTCGCGAACGTGAAGGGCCTCACGCGTTCGTGAAGAAGGAATGTTGGACTGGGCCTTTTTGTTCTACGCTTTCGCAACAAGGAAGTCGCGTTCGCGAAGGTCCGAACAGTCGTGCTCCGTGTTCGCGATTGACTGGTCGTGTTCGCGCAAGGTAAGCTAGGCTTGGGAAGTTCTTGGCCTATGCGTTCGCGAGGATGGTTCTGTGTTCGCGATGGTCAAGCCTGGAAAGGCATCGCGTTCGCGAGCCTGTCTTCGCGATCGCGAAGGAGGAATGTGGAGCTGAAGCAGGTTGTGCATCGCAAGTGTGAGGGTAGTGCCGCGTTTGCGAAGAAGGTCGGGTTGGGCAGTCTTCTTTTGAAATCGGGGGTTTTGGCTCATTTTCACTTCATTTTGTCCATGGGAGCCGATTTTGGAACAATTTCGAAGTGCCATTTTCATCATTTATTATGGAGTAAGTGATTTCTTCATATTGTGAGTTAAATACATAGTTTATAAGTGGATTTAAGCATGAGAATTTGTAAAAACTGTGATTTTGGTAGAAAACCTAAAAAATTAGTATTTTTGGATTTTGACCACGAAATTGGACATGAAATTTGGAATAAGTTATATATTTTAGTTCGTGGTGTTATGGGTACGATTTATCTTCAAATATTTTCGGAATCCGGGCACGTGGGCCTGAAGGTTGACTTTATCGACTTTTTGAGCGGAGTTGGGAATTGTTAGATTGATTATTTATGGGTACTAGAGTATATTTTGATTGGTTTGCACATTGTTTGACTAGTTTTGGACCGACGGGCATCGGTTTGAGGTGTTAGAGTGTTTTTGGAGCCAGTTATGGAACTTCAGAGCAAGGTAAGTCTTCTGTCTAACCTTGTGAGGGGGAAACTAACCCGTAGGTGATATTTATTGTTATGTGCAACTGGTTGTGGGTGCTACGTACGCACGAGGTGATGAGAGTCCGTATGTAGCTAAAGCATATTTATATCCGAGTAGACTTAGGATCTTATTTTTGTAATATTTGAATTATTTGAACTCATGTTGCTGGCTTAATTAATTGAAGTTATAAATGAAATTGATTTAGAAATAAATATATGTATACTAGGCCAAGCCTTAACACTTTGAGTTGTGGGCGAGTAATTTGAGAAACGGTAAGATTATATTCTTTTTGTACCCATATACGGTATTGTAAACACGTGTCTCGTAATTCGTTAACTTCCTTCCTTTTCTTGTGGAGCGGGCCGAACGCCTCGGCAATATATAAATGCATCTATGGTTCGTGCGGCACAACCTCGGTAGTGTACACATTATTCCAGATCGGGCCGAACGACCTCGACAGAATCGTGCGTTATATCGCTAGTAGACCGACTATTCACGAGCGAATCTTTCCGCAGATGCTCGACATTTTATGGTATCCTTATTTATTTGGTATCGACACTTGGCATTTTCTGAGCTATTAAGGAAGGTCGCAAGATCGAGAAATTTATACTTTAAAAGAAATAATTGGAAAATTTTGAAATTTTGAGATTTACTCCACTATTACTGTGCATTTCATATCTGTAATGAATTATCATGTTATTTATTTGGGCCTCTAGTAAGTGTCAATGTCGACTCCTCGTCACTACTTCTCCGAGGTTAGGCTAGATACTTACTGGGTACGCATTGATTTACGTACTCATGCTGCATTTTTGCACTAAATGTGCAGGAACTGACAGGTTCATTGGATGATCATCTTGGCGCATAGGCGCATCTGTTGAGGAGACTTTATGTGAGCTACAACCCAAGAAAAAGCTACGCATCGCAGTCCACCGAGTTTCCATCGTACTATTATTTTATTCTGTCTTATTTATATTCTAGACAGATGTTGTATTGTTGTTGTGCTTCTTAGAAAATGCTCATGCACTTGCACCGGGTTTTGGGGTTCCTATGGGTTGTTCGTTATTGTGGTTCGTGTAAATATTTTTATTTGCTATGTAAATTTTATTTTAAACTACTCAATTAAGGAAAATTATGATTCCAAAAATATTAAAATGAGAAATTAAATTGGTAAATCACCATTGGCTTGCCTGACGGTGGCGTTAGGCGCCATCACGACCTATAGTGGATTTTGGGTCGTGACAGATTGGTATCAGAGCGTTAGGTTCACTTAGGTCTCACGAGTCATGAGCAAGTCTAGTAGAGTCTTGCGGATCGGTACTGAGACGTCTACGCTTATCTTCGAGAGGCTACAGGGCTGTTAGGAGCACTAACCTTTTTGATTTCCTCATCGTGCTGTTTGATTCCATTGAGGCTTGTGCCTTTATTTCCTTCCTACTCAATCTTATGCAACGCGAACCGTTTGTTATCAAATGGGCATCAAGGAGTTGTAGTGGTACTACAGAAGTGGTGCAGGATGTTTTTCCCTGCGCATTCGGCAGGCTATTATCGTCGCCTTGCGAAAGGATGTTCTGTCATACCAACTCAGTAGCTGTATTTCCGATGATGTTCATGCGTCGTTATGGCGCAGTGCTGGTGTAATGGTAGGGTGCTCGTGTATGTGTTGAGGCAGTGAATGACTTGAAGGGATGATTTCTTAGTGCATGATTTATGAATTCGGCATTTGATTCCAGCGAGGAAAGGGCAATCAGACTATAGATGTCGTGGTTTGGTTGATGAAAGAACGAGACTTGATATTTTGAGCATTGTTCATTTGTGATGTGGTGTCGTCGTCCTTGTTTGAACGCATAAGGTTCGCCGGTGTTATGGTCGTCTTTGGTTTTGCCTTCGGGGCAGGGTGTTGTGAAATGGTGCTTGAGGGGCGGTTGTCAGAGATAGCAGGTGTGCAGCGGTTCAGAATCGAATTAGTATTTCTAATGTTGATAGCTCGAGAAAGATGATCTTCTAGGAGGTTTAGAGTTGGCAGCAATTCATTAGTGCCGGTACTACATGTATGGATTTGATTTGAGGCAACATTTGGGCAGCAAAGTATGAGGAAGCACATGGCTAGAGGTGTCTTGCGGTAGTTGAGTCTCTAGCAGATCAAGTACGAATAACAGAGGTCGAGGAGTTGCTTAAAAGAGATGGCTTGATCGAAGTGGGAGTGGCAGAGTAGCATACAGATTCTATGGTAGGATAGCGACGTACCTTGAGAAAGTGTAGAACGGTTTGGGAGTCGTGATGGAAGGTAATTTGGTCTACGAATTTTATTTGGAATTATGGTTGCTGTACGAAGAAAGATTGAATACGGCAGGAAGGAGTTGCTCGAAATGAAGAGGGGTGTAAAGATTTGATTATCGTTTCTGATGCGATATGACTTGAGTTTGGAAGGTATTGTTGAACTTGGAGTTGATGTCAATGGGGAAGGAACATGCTTATACAGCTGGTACGAGTATGGGCTCAGGAAGGTTTACTGAACTCATAGTAGTTGTACCTAGTGCAGCGTCGTTGGAGGATGTCGGTAAGGAATTCCGCAAGTGGGTTATCTCCCGTGAGCAGTTTAGCGATTGCGTGATGTTGATGAAGCTTCTGTGAAGAATACTACTTTCTACTTGGTATGAGGATGAATATTTGATTGTGACTGATAATTCGGAATGTTCATGAAAAGTTTAATAAGAAAATACAAGAAATTTGGCGGGTTGACGATGCAAGATCATGGTAATTTAGAAGGAGAAATCTTGGCGGGTTCTAGGTTTATGTAATTGTAGCTTTAAGCTAAGTGGGGGAGACCCACCATCTACGATTGGATCGCGTGGTGTTCTGCTCGTGCGGTTTCTGGTTATCGGTGTATTGATGGGTTATTATCACTGAGGAGTAGAAACATCAAGGGTAATTCAGGAAAAGAACTTGATGAATGTGTGTTATAGTTCGCCTTATCGATTTAGGTGCAGGTTTAGGAAGACTCAGAGTTTATGCTTCTTGTGGATGTAATGTACAAGGAAAATAATTCAGCCGGTTACTTCTTTGATAGTGTTTTCATGTGCTAGCAGGGCGATGGAGTTTGGTTATATTCGGGACTAGGTTGGAGTGGGTGACTCTCAACAACGGTCCTAGTGGGTTCAAGAATTTAAGCGCAGTGACTAAGGATTTCGAGTCCGTTATGTGGTTAAGGATAGAGTTTTCACAGAGGATTACGGACGGGAATTGGAATGTACTATGCTATCATTGGGTATGTGGTGCAGTATTGGAGGAAAGATAGAAATAGCTTCGGATGCGCGGAAGGTCTTGCAGAATGGGTGTGCCAGCTAGAGATGTTATTGTGCGGGTAAGGAGGTATGAAATGATTAATGGGTATTGCAACGATGTCGTCTCGCGATTCAGGTCACTCGGGAGGAGTGCGGATTGAGTTTGTTATGTTGTGAATGGAGCTATTATATTTCTAGGTTAGATCAAGAGTAAATTGAAAGAAGTTGGGTCGGTTAGTAATGGTTGAATCAGCATGATTGTGGCAATGATCAGTTCCTTCAGTGTGTGAAGTTATACATGATCAGAATCGGTGTGAGGTCCGTTGGTGGGACTAATGTGAGTATGTGCTCTATGTCGGTCGAATTTGTTCGTTCGTCATACATTGCTTACGGAAGAGTGATCGGGCATAGGATGTTATTCCCGTCGTCAACTATTCTATGTAAATCTCTATTGTGCCATGTGGGTTGTGAGACGGCTTGATTATTCGCACACGTGTTGAGGTCCCGTGTAGCTTGTGGTGTTATGTGAGCAGGATGGCTCTCAAGATACAGGTCATTTATTGCACCTTAGTTGTGCTTGGGTTTCATAGCGTATGGCGCTATCCGTCTACCTAGGATTGGTATTATGCACTTCACGTGCTTGTGGTTGATATTTGGGCATTTCGTAAGTTTGAGCGTTACAGCTTGATTTGTGTGTTCTTCGTGATTGTTATGTGCAGACGGGGTGGCATGCCGCCATGGGCATGTTATGTGGATCGGGTTACACGCCGCAACAATGTTATGTCGGATCAGGTTGTATGTCGCAACAATGAGATGTTGAGCATAGTACCTTACACTTATTTTGTGTGCCTTGATTTCATCCTTGAGGTAGGTTCACAACATCTATATAGCCATTTTATGCGTTACGCGGGCTGGGTAGTCCTTCTCCAGAGTTCGTTCTTCCTTATGTATCACATTCGAGTTGTCGCTTGTTGGCGCGTTGTGGGCGTCATATAAGATTTTTGGCAGTGTTTGAGACAATTTATTGCCCGAGCAACTTGTACTGGGTGAGACGAGATTTTTGGACCTGAAATTATTGGAATCAGATTTATATAAGGTACATTAATCAGAAAATACCGTTATTTAGTTCAGAATGAGCTAATGGTTCTTGTCAAGAGGCGAGACTCCGTGAATTATTGATTTGGCAGGTGGTTATGAGTTTCTACACGTCTTTTTCGTCATGGCATTATTGCGAGATCTGGAACAGGACTTATATGCGTCATGAGATGTATTGCGGGCATCGAATTTGTGATATTATAGCTATTGTGGTCGGAGGATGTTATTATGGGCAACCGACTTATGTGGTCATGGTGTGAATTCAGCAAAGGTGTACGATCAGTTTTGGTACAGTAAGTAGTGATTAGTACGTGTTCATATGTTAGAATCAGGTTTTTGTAGAGAAATTTAGGAGTTGGAATTTTGTTCTAAAGCGTGTTAGCTAAGGATAAAGGGAGGATCTTCAGTCTTACTCGGGCTAATGCGTCCAACCAGATTGTGCTGGCACGGGTAGGTGCACGAGGTGTTAAACAGTGATTTTGGACAATTCCGGAGCAGTTCTTGGCATGTTCGAGGACGAACTATGTTTAAGTGAAGGAGAATGTAATGACTCGACCGATCATTTTGAGCTTTAGCACGTCGTCCGGCAGTTTGAGGCCTTGAGTAGCTTCACTTCAAGTATTATGACTTGTACATGCGGTCGGAATTAAATTCGGGAAGTTCAGAGTTGATTTGGAAAGAAAATTCTAATTTCGGAAGCTTTAAGTTGGAAGAATTGACTAAGGTTTGAATTTTGAGTAAATGACTTCAGAATCGGGATTTGAAGGTTCCAATAGGTCTGTATGATGATTTCGAACTTGGGCGTATGTTCGGGTTGAGTATCGCATCACCTAGGAGCATTTCGACGCTTATTGTGGAAAGTTGGCATTTTGAAGAGTTTAGAATTTCCCAAATTTGGTTTGAGGTGGACTTTGGTGTTATCGATGTCTGTTTGGGATTACAAGCCTTGGAATAGGTTCGTATTGTGATTTATGACTTGTGCGTAGTGTTTGGTGTCATTTTGGAAAGTTTTGATATGAATCGGACACGTTCGTCGAAGTTTAAAGGTTTAAAGAAGGATTTTGATCGTCGATTTGTCGTTTTGTCATTTTAATGTTGGTTGGCGTGATTTGAGGCTTCGAGCAGGTTTGTTTCATGTTTTGGGACTGGTTGGTGTGGTTGGACGGGGTACCGGGGGCCTCAGGTGTGTTTCAGACCAAGTTTGACTAAGTTGCTATTGCTGCTTTGCTGGTGCTGGTGTTGTTCTTCGCGAACATGAAGGGCCTCACGCGTTCGCGAAGAAGTAATGTTGGACTGTGCCTTTTTGTTGTACGCGTTCTCGACAAGGAAGTCGCATTCGTGAATGTCTGGCCATCGTGCTCCCCGTTCACAATTGACTGGTCACGTTAACGCAAGGTAAGCTGGGCTGGGAAGTTTTTGGCCTACGCATTTGAGAGGATGGTTCTGCGGATGGTCAGGCCTGGAAAGGCATTGCGTTCGCGAGCCTGTCTTCGCGATCGCAAAGGAGGAATATGGAGCTGAAGTAGGTTGTGCTTTGCAAACGCAAGGGCAGTACCGCATTCGCGAAGAAGCTCGGGCTGGGCAGTGTTCTTTTAAAATCGTGGGTTTGACTTATTTTCACTTTATTTTGTCCATGGGAGCCAATTTTGGAGCAATTTTGGAGTGCCATTTTCATCATCTATTTTAGGGTAAGTGATTTCTTCACATTTTGAGTTAAATACATGGTTTATATGTGGATTTAAGCATGGGAGTTTGTAGAAATTGGGATTTTGGTAGAAAACCTAGAAATTGGTATTTTTGTATTTTAACCACGAAATTGGACCTGGAATTTGGAATAAGTTATATATTTTAGTTCATGGTGTTATGAGTAAAGTTTATCTTCGAAAATGTTTGGAATTTTGGCACGTGGGCCCGAGGGTTGACCTTATCGACTTTTTCAGCGGAGTTGGGAATTGTTTAAATTGATTAATTATGGGTATTAGAGTATATTTTGATTGGCTTGCACATTTTTTGACTAGTTTTGTATCGATGGGCATCGGTTTGAGGTGTTAGAGAGGCTTTGGAGCCGGTTATAGAACTTCTGAGCGAGGTAAGTCTCCTGTCTAATCTTGTGAGGGGGAAACTACCCCTAGGTGATATTTATTGTTATATGCAACTAGTTGTGGGTGCTATGTATGCACGAGGTGACGAGAGTCCATACGTAGCTAAAGCATGTTTATGTCCGGGTAGACTTAGGATCTTATTTTTGTAATATTTGAATTATTTGAACTCACGTTGCTGGCTTAATTAATTAAAGTTATAAATGAAATCGATTTAGAAATAACTATATCTATACTTGGCCAGTCCTTAACACTTTGAGTTGTGGGCGAGTTATTTGAGAAACGGTAAGATTGTATTCATTTTGTACCTATATACGGTATTGTAAACACATGTCTCGTAATTCGGTAACTTCCTTCCTTTTCTTGTGGAGCGGGCTGAACGCCTCGGCAGTATATAGATGCATCTATGGTTCGTGCGGCATGACCCTCGGTAGTGTACTAATTTATTCCGAATCGGGGGAACGACCTCGGCAAAACTGTGCGTTATATCGCTAGTAGTCCGACTATTCACAAGCGAATCTTTCCAAGGATGCCCGGCATTTTATGGTATTCCTTATTTATTTGGTATCGACACTTAGCATTTTCTAAGCTATTAAGGTAGATCGCAAAATCGAGAAATTTATACTTTAAGAGAAATAATTTGAAAATTTTGAAATTTCAAATTTACTCCACTATTGCTGTGCATTTCATATCTGTTATGAATTATCATGTTATTTATTTGGACCTCTAGTAAGTGTCAATGTCGACCGATTCTCCATCGTACTAATTATATTATCCTGTCTTATTTGTATTCTGGACAGATGTTGTATTGTTGTTGTGCTTCTTGGAAAATGCTCATGCACTTGTGACACCTGGTTTTGGGGGTTCCTACGGGTTATTCGTTATAGTGGTTCGTGTAAATATTTTTATTTACTCTATAAATTCTATTTTATACTGTTCAATTAAGGAAAATTTTGATTCCAAAATACTAAAATGAGTAATTTAATTGGTAAATCACCGTTGGCTTGCCTGACGGCGACATTAGGCGCCATCACGACCTATAATAGATTTTGGGTCGCGACAATGTCGATTGTACACATCTTGGAGCATCTAGTCACTCATTATACCGGAGCATATAGTCACTTAAACACTAAGATTTATTTTCTTATTTATTCACTGATCAAGCATTGAAGCGATGTGATGAACAGTTGAGAATAAATCATCAACACTTGTTATATATATGTAAGTGTAAATTATCATACATGAAATAAAATCATACATTCTATTATAATCTATTACACGTGTTGATACCTAATTTTGCCCTCATATTTTGTAGATATCCTATATACTTTTAAAATATCATTTTCGCATGATTACCTGTAACGACCCGGCCGGTCGTTTTGAGAGTATTTGCTCCGAACCCCTATTTATTGCTTCCTGTATATCTTTTTTGGGTTTTGTGACTCACTGGGAGGTTTGGTTTTTGGTTTCGGGGTGAAATGAGACAGATAGTCCCTAAAATGGAAGTTTAAGTTGTATGAATTGACCGTAGATTGATTTGTGTGAAGACGATTCCGGAATGGTGTTTCGATGGTTCCAATAGCTCCGTAGGGTTATTTTGGTCTTAGGAGCATGTTCGGATGTTGATTTGGAGGCCTATAGGTCATTTCAACATTAAATGGTCAAAGTTGAAAAATTGGATGATTTTTGGAAAGTTTGACCGAGAGTGGACTTTTGATATCGGGTCGGATTCCGATTTCGGAAGTTGTAGTAGGTTTGTAATGTCAATTACAACTTGTGTGCAAAATTTAAGGTCAATCGTACTTGATTTGATAGGTTTCGACGTCAGGTGTAGAAGTTAGAAGTTTTAAAGTTCATTAGGCTTGAATCGATGCGCAATTCGTATTTTTAGCATTGTTTGATGTGATTTAAAGGCTCGACTAAGTTCGTATGATGTTTTATGACTGGTTGGTATGTTTGGTTGAGGTCCCGGGGGTCTCGGGTGGATTCCAGATTGTGAACGGATGAAATTGGACTTGTGTGAATGGCTGAAGTGCACCAGTTCTGGTGCAATCACACTTGCGCAAGATTGATCGTGTCACGACCCAAGCCGGAGGGCCGCGACTGGCACCGGACCCTACTCAACGGGCACCGGCGTACCCTTCATCTAACTTTCCTTATTATCTATAAGGCTTGTCATATGCATATAATCTCGAACAATAGTTATAATGAACCGAGACGTCATGCCATGATACGAACATACTTATATACATAATATGGCCCATAAGGCTGCAATGCAAAACCATAAAATAAAATATATACGTTTGCCGACAAGGCAATTCAACTGTACATAAGCCAACCCATTACTTGTCTATGCATAAATTGACACTTGTCTATGAGCCTCTACAAAAACGCACATAATGCAACCTACGTCGGAACAGGACCCCGACGTGCCCATAATGCCTACAACAAAATGCATACCAAGACTGTGGCAAGTCCGAAGGATGGATCTCGCCAATATCCGCTGAACTGGACAACCTACTGTAGTGGGGGAGCCTCGTCTATCTGTCAGTCCGGACCTGCAGCACGACATGCAGCGTCCACAAATAAAGGACGTCAGTACGGATAATGTACTGAGTATGTAAGACAGGAAACATAATGTAAGAACAATAATAAGCATCAGGGTAAGAGACATACAACTTGTACCATCTGAATGCCTCTGAGGGCGACTAACCATGTCATGCTTGACATGCATATGCATATACATATATTTATATCCTTTTGAAAATCATCATATACATATATACGCCTCTGTGGGCCATCATCATCTCATACATATGCCTCTGTGGGCCTCCTCATCATCATACCCAACTGATCAGTGGTAGCGCGGCTCGGTAGAGTAACATAGCTGTCGACTATAGCGCGACTAAGTAGAGTAAAACATATACATATGTATAGTTTGCACAATAGGTGCCATACCCGGCCGACTATAGCGCGGCTCGGTAGAGTAAAATAGATAATGCATGCTGGACTTATAAGAGTCATACTACCATGGTGAAATAATAACATATCAATCCTCCCATAAGAGGGGAAACAATATACGTATTGCTACCTCCTAAGAGTAGAGTATCTTTGGGGGTTCGTTCATTGCATTGTATACAGTCAGAGTCGTGCAAAAGAAGGAAAAGGATAGTCTCACATACCTTGCAATACTTTGCAATCTCAAGCTATGAAACTTCCACGACTTCTTAGTCTACAATAAGAGAAAGGACACTAGCGTTATCGTTCAGGCGTCGCAACTATTATGTATCGACTGTAACCTATTTTGCAATAAAACGGACAGCACCTCCCCTATATATATGACTTCACACAAGTCAAAATAGCAACCAAACAGCCAAACAACATCAATAAGAATCATATTGAACCTCCCAAAACAGTCCACACACAAACCAATCACTTCATACGTACAATGGCCACTATAGTCGTGTCAAACGATCCGGAAATGTATGAGCAACTATCAGGCCATAACCCTAAGCATATATGGTGTTTCTCCACACCCTTTCTCCTCCAAAACTCCACAAATAAGTAGTGAAACACGCAGCTTTACAGCAACACAAAACAGTCCATAAAACAGTCCGCTACAAGTGAATAACTCGAACTCACGGCTTCCGATCACCGTCCCGTGAGTTCTTACACACATAGAACGACTTACCAAGACTTAACAGTAGAAAACATGTATTAAATAGAGCAGTAAACTCATCTTTCTTTTTAGATAACTCAGCCCTTGCTTTGGTTCCTCAAACTCTAGGGTTTACCTTCAACTAGAACTTGAAAGAGGGGAAGATCGATTAGGGTTTGTGTGGTGTTATTTTGGGGAGGGGTTGCAGGGGTTCTTTTAGGTTTTGAAGCTGTGAAATGATAATGAATTATTAGGCTTTAGAATCTTTTAAAAGCCCTCTCTTAACCGACTTGGGGCTTTTAACTTTTAGCCCTTAATTTTGGCAAGTAGGTGATGCACCTACTTGTCACCTACCAGCCTGCGCAGTTCTACGGAAATGCAATTATCTCAATACTCCGAGATCGTATTGACAAACGGTTTGAAGCATTGGAAACTAAACTCATAGACCTTTAATTTGGTAGGTAGATCACCCCATAACTCCTTGTAAATTTGGAGAAAATCGCAGAAACATTTGACCTAATGTTTAAGTAAAATTGTGAACCTAAGTTGCGACAACTTTTGTCGACTTTTGTTTCATAACTCGTCTGACTTCAAGACTTAGGAAACGGATATCATATCATTCAAATACCTTAAAAAATGATATTTTGGTAATGTTAAACACCTCTCGATTTTCCCAAAAACGCGAGTTACAACTTCCTTAACTCATTTATCCTTTAATACTTGTTAACCGCCCTTATACACCTTTGCATCGTTTAGGACCAATAGGACTAAACTCTTATTGTCTCAAAGGAATTCCCTTCTCGAACCAAGGTAGACTATCTTACAGTATAATCTAACACGTACAAATATGGGTTATAATAATTTTAGACATAGGGTCTCCAATCCACAGCCTTTTCCCAACTTTGGGTCTCCACTCCCCAAATGATTTTATTTTATACATAGGGTCTCAAATTCCTAGTCTCTTTCCATCAGGAGTCTCCACTCCCTAGTTGATTTATCTTAGACATAGGGTCTCCAATACCTAGTCTCCTTTTCCAACATAGGGTCGCCACTCCCTAGTTGATTTCATTTTCGACATATGGTCTGTACTTCTAGACTCTTTTCCAACATAGGTTCTCCATTCCCTAGTTGATTTTGTTTTACACATAGGGTCTCCACTCCCTTGTCTTCTTTTCCAAAATTGGGTCTCCAATCCCTAGTTGATATAATTTTAGATATATAGTCTCCACTTCCTAGCCTCTTTTCCAACATAGGGTCGCCACTCCCTAGTTGAATTTATTTTATACATAGGGTTCTCACTCCCTAGTCTTCTTTTCCAACATAGGGTCTCCACTCCCTACTCTGTTTTCCAACATAGGGTCTCCACTCCCTACTCAGTTTTCCAATATAGGGTCTCCACTCCCTTGTTGATTTTATTTGAGAAATACTGTCTCCTCTCCCTGGATCCTTTTCCAGCATAGGGTCTCCACTCCCTAGTTGATGATGTTTCAGACATACGGTCTCCACTTCCTAGGTTATGATGTTTCATACATAGGGTCTCCACTCTCTAGTTGATTTTATTTTAGAAATAGGGTTTGCGCTCCCTAGTCTTCTTTTACATCATAGGGTCTCCATTCCCTAGTTGATTTTGTTTTTAACATAAGGTCTCCACTCTCAAGATGGTTTTAGTTTAGACATAGGGTCTCCACTCCCTAGTCTTTGTTTCCAAGATTGGGTCTCCACTCCCTAGTTGATATAATTTTGGACATATGGTCTCCACTCTCTAGTTTCTTTTCCAACATAGGGTCCCCAGTCCCTTGTTGATTTTATTTGAGACATAGGGTCTCCACTCCCTAGTCCCTTTTCCAACATAGGGTCCCTACTCCCTAGTTGATGATGTTTTAGATAGAGGGTTTCCACTCCCTAGTCTTCTTTTCCAACATAAGGTATTCACTCTCTAGTTGATTTATCTTAGATATAGGGTCTCCTCACCCTAGTCTCTTTTTCCAACATAGGGCCGCCACTCCTTAGTTGACTTTATTTTAGGCATAGGGTCTCCACTCCCTAGTCTTCTTTTCCAACATAGGGTCTCCACTCCCTGGATGATTTGATTTTGGACATGGGGTCTCCACTTCCTAGTTGAATTTACTTTAGACATAGGGTCTCCACTCCCTAGCCTCTTTTTCAACGTAGGGTCTCCACTCCCTAGTTGATTTTATTTTAGACATAGGGTCTCCAATCCACAGTCTCTTTCCCAACTTAGGGTCTCCACTCCCCAGTTGATTTTATTTTGTACATAGGGTCTCCACTCCCTAGTCTCTTTACATCAGGGGTCTCCACTCCCTAGTTCATTTATCTTAGACATAGGGTCTCCAATACCTAGTCTCTTTTTCCAACATAGGGTCACCAATCCCTAGTTGATTTAATTTTTGACATATGGTCTGTACTTCTAGACTATTTTCCAACATAGGTTCTCCATTCCCTAGTTGATTTTGTTTTACACATAGGGTCTCCACTCCCTAGTTTTCTTTTCGAAGATTGGGTCTCCAATCCCTAGTTGATATAATTTTGGACATATAGTCTCTACTTCCTAGTCTCTTTTCCAACATATGATCTCCATTCCCTAGTTGAATTTATTTTGGACATAGGGTTCTCACTCCCTAGTCTTCTTTTCCAACATAGGATCTCCACTCCCTAGTCTGTTTTCCAACATAAGGTCTCCACTCCCTAGTCTGTTTTCCAACATAGGGTCTCCACTTCCTGGATGATTTTATTTTGGACATGGGGTCTCCATTCCCTAGTTGATGATGTTTTAGACATAGGGTCTCCACACCCTAGTCTTCTTTTCCAACATAGGGTATTCACTCCCTAGTTGATTTATCTTAGATATAGGGTCTCCTCACCCTAGTCTCTTTTTCCAACATAGGGTCGCCACTCCTTATTTGACTTCATTTTAGGCACAGGGTCTCCACTCCCTAGTCTTCTTTTCCAACATAGCGTCTCCACTCCCTGGATGATTTTATTTTGGACATGGGGTCTCCACTTCCTAGTTGATTTTACTTTAGACATAGGGTCTCCACTCCCTAACCTCTTTTTCAACGTAGGGTCTTCACTCCCTAGTTGATTTTATTTTAGACATAGGGTCTCCTATCCACAGCCTCTTTCCCAACATAGGGTCTCCACTCCCCAGTTGATTTTATTTTATACATAGGGTCTCTACTCCCTAGTCTCTTTCCATCAGGGGTCTCCACTCCCTAGTTGATTTATCTTAGACATAGGGTTTCCAATACCTAGTCTCCTTTTCCAACATAGGGTCGCCACTCCCTGGTTGATTTCATTTTTGACATATGGTCTGTACTTCTTGACTTTTTTCCAACATAGGTTCTCCATTCCCTAGTTGATTTTGTTTTACACATAGGGTCTCCACTCCCTTTTCTTCTTTTCCAAGATTGGGTCTCCACTCCCTAGTTGATATAATTTTGGATATATAGTCTCCACTTCCTAGCCTCTTTTCCTACATAGGGTCGCCGCTCCCTAGTTGAATTTATTTTATACATAGGGTTCTTACTCCCTAGTCTTCTTTTCCAACATAGGGTCTCCACTCCCTAGTCTGTTTTCCAACATAGGCTCTCCACTCCCTTGTTGATTTTATTTGAGAAATATTGTCTCCTCTTCCTAGTTCCTTTTCCAGCATACGGTCTCCACTCCCTAGTTGATGATGTTTCAGACATACGGTCTCCACTTCCTAGGTTTTGATGTTTCATACATAGGGTCTCCACTCTCTAGTTGATTTTATTTTAGAAATAGGGTTTGCGCTCCCTAGTCTTCTTTTACATCATAGGGTCTCCATTCCCTAGTTTATTTTGTTTTTAACATAAGGTCTCCACTCTCAAGATGGTTTTAGTTTAGACATAGGGTCTCCACTCCCTAGTCTTCGTTTCCAAGATTGGGTCTCCACTCCCTAGTTGATATAATTTTGGACATATGGTCTCCACTCCCTAGTTTCTTTTCCAACATAGGGTCCCCAGTCCCTTGTTGATTGTATTTGAGACATAGGGTCTCCACTCCCTAGTCCCTTTTCCAACATAGGGTCCCCACTCCCTAGTTGATGATGTTTCAGACATACGGTCTCCACTTCCTAGGTTTTGATGTTTCATACATAGGGTCTCCACTCTCTAGTTGATTTTATTTTAGAAATAGGGTTTGCGCTCCCTAGTCTTCTTTTACATCATAGGGTCTCCATTCCCTAGTTTATTTTGTTTTT
>MCJB01052637.1:0-16915 GCA_002018475.1 Nicotiana obtusifolia | reverse complement strand
GGGAATTGCAACCATTAAACGAACTCTCTCTACTTAACCTAGTTCCTAGACTTCTTCTGTTATTTCTATGCTCACTTATATTACATAAAATTCCTCTGATCATGGCTTTCTCTTTTCACACTTAGCTCGGTCCTAGACTACATTTATTGTTGCTTAAAGGAATTGTCCAACCTTTTACAGAAGATTAAGTTAAATCCATTGAGCAGTGTACTACTTTTTCCATTATGATCAATTGAGTAGTTTAATTTGCGATAACGTCTTAGTTACAATTTTATCCGACTCCAATTAATTCTTATCATAGAGATTTACGTATTATTATAAGTGATTCAATTTCAAGTGAAATTGAAAATTTTCATGACTACACTGATTCCGGAGAAAAAATCAGAAAAAAATAAAAAAAAATTATGGCCAAATGGGCCCTTAAAATAGTTGATAGATATAAATATATGTATTATCCATATAATATATATATATATATATATATATATATATATATATATATATATATATATATATGTATGTATGTATGTATGTATGTACGTATGTATAACCGTTTAAAATACAGATTATAATCTATATATAACGATTAGAAAAAGTACACAATAAATCTGATCGATTCTTTGTTAAGTGTTTGTTCTATTCTTCTTAAACATATTTAGTTTTCCTATCTCTCGAAGGAAATGACAACATAATTACCATAGTTGAGTTTTCTTTTTCTTGGAAGAAAATTATAAATCTCTCTTATTTGGCTAGTCATTTTTCTTGGAGGAAAATGTTTGGAATTCTATAAATTGAGGATGCTTCCTTCTTATTCAGCAGCATCCACAATATAGCCATAAAGGATTTGAGAGTCTTGTTTAGGGGGAGAATTTTCGGGACAAGCATTAACATTCCACTTGTGTTTGCCTCTTTGTCAGGTTGTTCTCTCGATATTTTGTACTCTCTTTTATATAGTAGATTGCTCATCTCCACATGTGGACGTAAGTCAATAGACCGAACCACTTTAAATGTTTGTGTCTCTTTTAATATGTTTCTCTTTTGTTATCTAATTTATCGTTTTCCAAAATTTACTTTACTAACTTTCGCGTGACATTTGACTATTTCGATTCTAACATTCTTTCTTACGTAAAACTTAACCAAAAGTCCCCGGGGAAGCTACTCAAATAAGATGGACTTCAATGAAGTAACCTTAAACTCGTACTAATATTGTCCTCGGTTAAAGTTAGCTGGCTTTGACAAAATTTGAGTTTCTTTACGTCTTATATCGTGTGCGAGGGGTCCTCGCATTGAACTGTGTGGATAGTTTTCCAGCCTTTACAGTACGTACAGCGAATAGAGGCAGAGTCAGCATTTGAACCTTACGAATTCGGGATTGTAATCCTTTTAAGTTATTGAGTTTTAAATTAATAAGTTGTATATATTCAATTAATTTTTTAGTACAAATACATAATTTGAACAAAAGTTAATGGGTTCGATCAAACACGCATCCCGCACGCTTCCTCCGCCCTGCAACCAAGTAGACATTAAGGTTTAATTTTCCAGTACATTTGATTGCTACATAAGCCTAAATGCTTCTGTTGGACAAGTGTATGTTGGGGCCAAAGTAGCTACCATTATAATAGAGAGGACCCCTTACTGAAGGGGATGTCTTCACTCCAACCGACTAGACCTTAAGGGGCCAACATCAAAAGTTGTTGGCTTCTCGAAAATGACTACCAGTTTTCGGCATTTACACACAAGTCCACAACTCACAAGCAATGGAAAGAAAAAGAGGAGAGGAGAGGACCCAACTCAATAGTCTCACAATATCTTCCCAAAATCTCAAAGGATTGAGATGTATCAGAATGCACACCCTATTTTGCTTCGGTTAGTGACGGAGGTAGGATTTGAAATTTATACGTTTTGGACTTGTTACCGAACTTATAACTCGTTTAATTATTAAGTTCGTAATTAAATATTTATACATATTTAATAAAAAATTTTAATATAAAATAAGATCTAAACAAAAACTACTGAATTCATGTGAAACCGCAATCGATACATTACCTCCGCCCATCGCTTCTGTGACAAACAAGGCAATATATCTGTCTCTTTGTGTGTACATATTGACATATTGCATAGGTTGTACATCTTACTGTTTCACGTACAGGAGTTTATGTTATGTTCACTGATATTGTATAACTTTTTTATAATGATAGTATACAATTCAAGTTGCATGAACCTCAACTATTTACTAAGATATATCTTACATGCATGCTATCTTTCATTATTTTATTGATCGCTACGCCACACCTAGTTAAGATGGTCTTCTGGCGCAAAATGTGACTATCCATAATAAGTTTAATTTTGTAATTTAGAAAATCAAAAATATAACTTTTTATAACAAGTAAACTATAATGTTAGGGTAAAAATCAATTTGACTCTCAGTGCACATATATGTGTAAATTTTCAAATAGATAGGGAACTGTGGGGGGAGGGGTGATGTGGACAATTACCAACTCGCATGTGAGCATTTGCTCCTATCACAAATCACTAGTAGATTTTATAAAGGATCAATTTGTAGTTTTCACACTATATTCATGTTACTTATGGTGTGCACAACTTCCTCAAAATTAATGTTTGGCAGATGCAACAAAAATAAAACTTATATCTTCAGCATTATATATACCATATATACTTTAACCTAATCATATGTTACATGTTACACATAATATGTCGTGGTATATATAGCTCTCTGCCAGATAATTATGAGGGTAATAACTGACAATACTTCTCTTTTCAAGAAAATATATGTTATTATTTGCAACAATTAATAACTGATCACTTACATTAACCAATATGGATGATAATCGAACTGTCCAAAACAAAGACTATATATGATCAAAGGAATTGATCATTCTAGTTATGATCTAACAAGTTATATTTGACACGCATTATTCGTTGAATTAATTTAGCGATTGACATTTAACTATTTCTAATAAGTTTTCAAGACTCCATAATTTCACATTTGACTTATTGAGGACTTGATGTCTTGCACCTATTAAATGGGGTAGCATATGTACCCCCTCCTACAAATACACTTGCAATATATAGCATGTCACCTCCCTAGAATATTGTCTAGCCAATAGCCATAGGCATCTGTACATAAGCTATATAAGTATATCTTTATCTGAGCGAATTCACTGCCAGTGATAACTAATAAGTGAGCAATTGGTGTGAAACAATAGTTGCAAGAGTCACATCAACCTAAGAATCAAATTCAGAATTTTAAATTTGTACGTTCTTAATAATAATTTGTTTTGCTTATATATTTTGGATATATTATTTATATATATTACGTAAACTTCTTAATACAAATACTAAATTTAGATTAAAATTACTACGTTTTGCCGAATCTATATATAACTACTATCGTGGCTCCCGCGCCCCTGAACATCAATAAGAAAGGTTTAAGTTATATGAATTATATATTGTATTGTCAGTGCATAGCATATAAATCCAAAGAAGTGTAACAAAATGTGACACCGAACTGTAACAATGTCTGCACTATTTTTGCAAATAATATGTTTTTCAAAGTACTTTTCCTTAATTTACGGGTATTGCGTCCTTGTCCTTTTGGTTTTAAGCACACTGTAGTGTTACTATGGAGCGAAAGGACATGTGTAGAATATGTGACCTTCCAACCATATTTGATAATCTCCATGGATGGCGACTTCGTCCTCTCCCTTACTGTTCCTTATTGGTCCAAAATTTCCTTGTCCTTTGTCTGTCCCCCTCAAAATAACTGTGCAGTTTCTAATCTTCAACAGTTAGCACTTTGCTTATCAAGTTGCATAAGAATGAGTAAACTTAAAGAACAGTAAATATAGTATCAAAGCCATTAGTTTAATGTTTCAACTATCTTTCCAACAGGCCCGCAAAGATGGACGAGTGGTTTCCCACGTGAAAAACATGTGATCAATTTCCTTCACTAGCATCCTTTCAGTTAGGGTTCGTGGTACCAAGTTTGTCTTGCGGTTTATATTTACAATGTGGTTTGCGAGCTATTTCATAATGATCAGGTTATCCATTGCGCACCCAAAGAGTAATAGCTGTGGGTTTCTCTGAGGATTTTCCAAAAAAAAAAAAAAGGATCAATATGTAATCGTAACGAACATTTCTCTTTTTTCTATAGAAGAATTAACCCAATAGTCGTCCACCCAACTGGTTAAACTAAAAATAATCGGTGGAGGTAGGGGTGTTAATGGTTCAGTTCGGCCGATTATTTTATAAAATTTGTACCGTATTAATTTTTCGGTTATTCTATTATGTATAACCAAAATTAGACTTTTGGAAATCGTCCCAATCATGTCAATTTCTCTTCAGTATCGGTATGGTTCGGTTAATTTTCGATATTTTTTTAAATATCATGTAAAATTCACCAGTAGAAGTAGAATGCAATAACTTACGTTCTTTTATAGGACTTAGCAAAACTCTCTAGACATTTTTACTGTTTAAAGAATGATGAATTAAAAAAAATGAAAGATGGCTAGAATATATATCCGTCAACTATTCTACAACAATGTAAAAGAAACCAAGCAAAGTTAAAGAAAATATAAATCACACGAGTGAAAAAATATTAACCAAGTTGGGACTCAAGAATAAAGTCTATAGAAGATTAAATATTCAAAAAGATAAATCTAAATTATATAAAAGGAAACATATCCCATACGTTGTAGTTTGCTACTCATAATCGCTAGAATACTTTGTGTCTTGCTAAAAAAGATACTTGAAATAACTTAGTTTAAGTTGATGTAGCATAATAGGATTTAGGAATTAGTATTTTGAGTTTAATTACTTGTTGGCTTGTAATAGTTTTCATAATTCCAAGGCCCAAAGAAAAATTTAATGCATTATAAATTTTAAACTTACTAGATAAATATATTTTTCACATGTAAAATTTATTCAGTACGGTTCGGTATTATTTCAGTTTATTTTTATAAAATAAAAAACATACTCTAATTATTCGTGCTGTTATAGATTTATATAAAAACCTACGGTTTCTTAAAAAGAAACGTAAAATCGGTTCGTTGCGGTACAGTTCGGTCGATTTAGCCAGTTTTAGAATATCCATTATCACTCCTAGGTGGAGGTATAATATATGCTTAATTTATGTATTGTATGTGTATACTTGTGTATAATCAATATAAATCTAAATATATAGCTAAAAAAAGTAAACATTGAATATGACCGACTATTTGGGTAAATATCTCACCTTTATACCTATTTATTTGTCTTCCACATATACAAAAAAGTTTGATCCTAGAGATACAGTATGGGTTCGACGGCAATCCTATATAGTAAGATATTTCTATTCATGTGGACTTGATTTAAAATGAAAGCTTCTTATTATTCTTTCTTTTTTTTTTCTAGTTAATTTTTCCAAATTTGGTTTTCCTTTTTCAATTTCGGATGGGTATCCTATTTCTGGATCAAAATGGAGTGCGCAATTACATCATGAACAGAAGAATAAAGGTTTGGTACCGCCCAAGACTTTGTATCAAAGACGAACATAAATTGACATTTTCATAATAAAGTTATCTTATGAATTGACATATCATATTTAACACAATGCCGATTTAAGTACGATGATTAGTTTGACCAACTCCTCTTTGAAAACACATAGCGTCTAGCTAATTACGCATAATCTAAGATACTATTTGCACCGATAGAAACTTCCTGACTATGTATATTTTATCTTAAATACTTCCTATAATATTTTAACAAATAAAAAAGTTAACGTCGTTCGAAGTTATAACATCATACAGATAAAATCTGTTTTGAGTGTTTCTGACTTGCAGTAAAATATAAGTCAAGGAATAATCAAATCAGTGTTTGCTTTTGACATTCTTAATATATTGCAAATTGGCAACTAGTCTATTTCGAAGGAACATAACCATCCTTTTGACTTAAAAAGGCATGCTCCATTTCTTAATTATTCAAACAACAGACACTTATTTCTATTTTTAAATAGGATAATTTTGGGTATTCGTCTCCCGCAATAGCTAAAAGTACCTAATCTCTTCAATTAATATAGCCGGCGAATATATAATATATGTGTAATTCATCTATAATATATATATATATATATAATCGTGTGTAATTAATGTATAATTTGTGTAAATATTGAATATGGCTGGCCAACTGTGTAACAATCCCTAATCAAAATCTGGATTTATGCATTCTAAGACCTCCTCTCCTGTGTCTGGGCATATGTATGTATAGGTCAAAATCTACTGCCGAGCATTTTCAGCGAGGTAGTATCGAGGGAAGCGTCAATCGAGGTCGATCAGAAAACGGCAAAACTCGTGTCGGGATGTCAATAATGATCGAAGTCGAGCACAGTGGAAAGGGCTGTAATGGCTTGTTGATAGAATAGTATAAAGGGAATATTCTAAAGAATATCATGGGCACATGTACTCTTTGGGTTTTTTAGAAATTTGTCCCATATAAAAAGAAAAAAAGATTGGAAAAAGGGGCACGTGATATTTACTGGATAAGAACAGACTTCTGATAGATATTCTCTCTCTTGTAAAAGATACAAAGATTACCTTTTTACCAAGATTTTGTTCATATTATTCCACACTTTTCCATCAGATCCGAGAATAGTTAGAATATTCTAGGATTTATCTGTCACTCATCATTGTCAGGAAGAACAATCATCTAGTCCATTCATCATTAGCTGAACGACTTTTCCTATTTACTTAAATATCATTTATTGTTATTTATTGCTAGATACTCCTCCATTATTACTCATACCTTTTGGAAATATTTAATGTATGTTATTGTCAGTCTCCCACTAGATCTGTTCCACATATACACATCTTCTGAAGTCGTATCTAGAGATATTATCATTAACTAGGTTTAATCCATAATTACATAAATACAAAAGTTTTAACAGAAAGTTATACTTTTTGGTCAAATAATTTGGCACCGTATGTGAGAATTTTCTAGTTAAATTTTTAGTTTCCTCTAGATATATAACTAACATGGGTCACTAGCATAAAATAAAAAAATAAAAAAAAGAGGCAAGAACAAGATCTCCTTTCTTTGCATGCACAAATTCAATATGGCAGGTAACAGATAAGAAAGGACGAGGATAACAAGTGACCTCCCAACTAATCTCATGAATGTCATCAACGAGAGCTGTGAAACAACAGATGGAGACGCAACGCCGAACGCCTCCCCAAGACGAGATGGAACTGCAGCGTCACAAAATCTCTTGGTAAGGGAATTTCTACATCCGTGGCGGAGGAGATGCCCCCAGCTGTAAAAAAGCTCCTCGAGGCTTGGCTAATTGACACGCTAACCAGCATCCTCCGTAAGCCGCTCGGAACCCAGCTACATAAAACGAAAGAACTTACGTTGGACTACCAGCGGACGAACAGCATGACCAACCTCCCACTCCAATGACAGGTATTACTCACAATGTCATTAATAGTGCAGGTGACGACACTCTCACAGTCGTTCTGAAAAGAATGGAGGAAATGGAGAATGAGAATAAAGCATTTCGGGACATAATGAGAGAACACCAATAAAGAGTCGATAAGATACTGGGCGCCCCTAAGCTCTTGCCGAAGAGGGATGCCGGTCAGTTCGTTGAGTAGCCGTATGGTGATGGCGCCGCCCCGTATGCCATACCGAAAATCTTTAAAATGCCACCCTATATGAAAATATATGATGGCATGACCGACCACGAAGACCATGTGACTCACTACATCACCTCCGTGAAAGGCAATGATCTCTCCAAGGAATAAGTATCCTCCATTTTGTTGAAAAAATTTGGCGAGCCCCTGACGGGAGGAGCATTGACATGGTATTCACAACTGCCTGCACGTTTCATTGAAACTTTCAAAGAAATGGTCGACAAGTTTGTAACGGCCCATGCTGGGGCCAAGAAAGCTGAGGCAAGAGTAAATAACATATTTTCTGTTAAACAATCCCAGGAGAGGGATTAAGGGACTTCCTCGCTCGGTTCAACCGAGTAAGAATGACCTTGCCAAACGTATCGGAAGGGATGGCAGTCGCAACCTTTCAGAACGGGCTCAGTAGAAACGGTTCAAGGGTAACAAGAAAGCTATTAAGTCGGCTCATGAAGTACCCTCCAACTACTTGGGATGAAATACATAACGCGTATTGTGTCGAGTTCCGAGCAGATGAGGATGACCTCAATGGACCGACTCATCGATTAACCTCGGTATAGGCCGAATCCAGAAAAGATCGAAGGAATGATATCAGAAGGGACCTTGCAACTCTGCGATCCAACAAGGAACGACATCTACCATATGTCAGAGTTGTCGCTGCATCCTCCTCCCACCACGGAGAGGGCCTACCCAGATCAAGGACAGGGACTCACGGGAACGAAAGAGGTATGGTCCCGTTATTATTCGCTCATAATTTTTGTGTTTCACCTACAGAAACAGTCTACAACTTGGAAAAGATCAGACTAAAGGTGAAGTGGCCGTAAAAGAAGAAGTCGTACCCGAGTACTAGAAAATCGGACGCCCTTTGCGAGTTCCACCAAGAGCAAGGGCACAAAACCGAGGATTGCATCGCCCTAATACAAGAGGTCGTAAACCTGCTATGTCAAGGACACCTCAAAGAGTAGCTGAGTGACCGTGGAAGGACCAACTTTGCTAGAGGTCGTGAACAACTTAAGAAATTACCAAAACTTCCCTTGCCGACCCGTACCGTCCATATGATCATCGGCGGCGGTAACGATGCTTCCATCAACAGTGTGAAGTTTACCACAACCCACAAGCTCAAACGGTCAATCACCCACGAATGGTATGATGAACTCGGAGAAAGTATCATCTTTGGTAAGTCAGATACCAATGGTTTGGTCTTCCCGCACTATGATGCTTTTGTTATCACTTTACGAATTTTAGATACCGATGTCAGACGCATTATGGTAGACTATGGAAGCGGTGCGTGCACTATCCACCCTTGAGTGCTTGCACAAATGAAACTTGAAGATAGGATAGTGTCGCGTTGCATCATGCTAACGGGTTTTAACAACGCAGTTGAACGAACATCCGGCGAAATCACACTCCATGTCTTGGCCATTGGCGTCACTTTGGAAACAACATTCCAACATGGACCAAGACACGGCGTACAACGCCATAATAGGCGACCATGGATACACACCATGAGAGCCATCCCTTCCAGCTTGTATCAAGTAAACAAATTTCCCAACTCCATGGGGAATATTCAGTACACGAGGGGAACAACGCATATCCCAGGAATGCTACCACACTTCCCTAGACTGTACAGCCACTCAACAAATGAAGGACAAAGAAAAAGAGGCATAATAATCAACATGGTCGAGGTCGATATATGAGGATAGCAAGGACGTCATCAGAGATGCCGATACAGTCAAAGCCGCAGGATCGACCATAGAAGACCTCGACCACGTCCAATTAGACAACATCGACCATAGAAAGAAAGCTTACATCGACTATAAAATTCAGGAACCAAGTAAATTTCGTCAATTTTTGATTGCTAATGCAGACTTGTTTGCTTTTAGCCATGCAGATATTCTAGGAATCCAAAGGAAATCGTGATGCACAAGCTGAACGCCGATCCATCCCACCCCCCGGTGAGGCAGGTTAGGCTTTGTTTAATTGGGCAATTAATGATGCGTATGCGAGGAAGTGGAAAAACTATTGGAAAATGGCAAATACCCCCAATGCGTCGCCAATGTGGTCATGGTGAAAAAGAAGAATAGGAAATGGTGGACGTGTGTAAATTTCACAGATTTGAACAAGGCAAGCCCCAAGGATTCATTTTCGCTACCTCATATTGACCAACGCATCGACGCAACGGCCGGACATAAATTACTGAGCTTCTTGGACGCCTACTCGGGCTATAAACAAATCCTCATGGAAGTAGAGGATCAGGATCGAACCGCTTTTATCACCCATCAAGGGACGTATTTCTACAGGGTCATGCCCTTCGGGCTGACATACGCAGGGCCAACTTACCAAAGATTAGTGACGAGGATGTTCAAAGATCAACTTAGCAAAATGATGGAAGTCGACATAGATGACATGTTGGTCAAGTCCGAAAAGAAAGAAGATCACATCGACCACTTGAGAGAAACCTTTGACATACTCTGGCAATACGGAATGAAACTAAACCCCGAAAGTGTGCGTTCGACGTGGCCTCAAGAAACTTTTTAGGTTTCCTGGTATCACAACGAGGTATCGAGGTCAACCCTGATCAAATCAAAGCCATTGAAGGGATACTAGAGCACTTGACCACCAAAAAAACAGGTTCAGAGGTTGACCGGCCGTATCGCGGCCTTTTCAAGATTCATTTCGTGATCGCCAGATAGGTGCCACAGATTCTTCGGCATACTCAAGAAGGATAACAGCCTCCAAATGACTTCTAAGTGCGCCTAAGATTTGAAGGAGTTAAAAGCATATTTGTCATTACAACCATTGCTCTCAAAACGAGAATCAGGGGAACGCCTCCTCGTCTACCTCATAGTATCCGAAGTAGCTGTGAGCGTCTTTCTAATCCGAGAAAATAAAGGGACTTTCCAAATCAAGGAACAAAGGTTATAAAAATACTAGACCAAAATCTATAAGCTGCAGACCGAGAATGTCAACTCGACCAGATCCCTCGAGCACAGAACACCGAGGCAAATGGCCTCGCCAAATTTGCTGCAGCTACCGAAAACATTACAAATAGAGACAGAAGTGTAGTCCACCTTCTCAATTTATCAATAGACCAAATTGAGGTAAGAACCATAAACCTAACTTAGGACTGGCGCAACCGTATTGTTACATACTTGTAGGACAACGTACTACCAGGTGATAAAAAAGAGGGGGAAAAATTGCGAATGCAAGCAGCGCGTCCTCGAAGGCCTTTGTGGGGCTCATTTCGGTAATTGGGCTTTAGTCAAATGCCTTATACGGGCAGGGTATTCACCAAGCAGACGAACACCTCCACTCAGTCACTTCCCCTTGGCAACAGCGAACAAAGGATCATTCCAACTAGAAAAATGGAAGGAAAGCTACTACCAAACAACTGGATTATTACCCACCTCAAGTACTTTGACTTTTAGGAGGTGAAGAGGTGATTTTGAGCTCAAATCAAGTCCAATCAACCAAGGTAAGTTGTTAATGAGGTTTTGAGTTGATTCTTACTCAATATACATGAGTTCTAACATCATTCTTATATCCAAATACTAGATTACATCATTAAATCCTCAAGAACACAAAAATCACCAAAGTTGTGATTTTTCAAGATTGATCTACTAGAGGTAATTTCATTGCTTCAAACTCGTTTATTATGAGTAGTTAGAAGTATTTGAAGTATTTGTTACAAGTTTTAATGGTTGAAAGATTAGATTATGAAACTCTAGTTCATGGCATGAATAGTACTTTAGAGAAAATAAGAGAGTAGATGAACGGTAATCTTGGCGATGAAATTGATGAATACAATGAACCTATGAAATTATTTATTAGCAAAATATGAAAGTGATCAACTAAGTAATCACCCGAATTTTACATTCTGCAAGTGTTGATTATGAAAGATGATGGAAGTAACTTGGTGGCATTGGACAACCGATGTAGTATCATTAATGCTTTAAATGGGTACTAAAATATAAGAATAAAGTTAAATGGTCTAGCATCTGAATCTATTTGGTGATTTGAGTTATTGGAGGCTTGTGGCCAACGTATGAGCCATATATGAATATTGATCAATATTTTAGGTTATATTTTGATGTAATTAGATAATCTAACTGTAGATATCGACTTGTTGGTGATGTTTGAACATTTTAATCAACATTGGAATGATGGAAGAGGATTGAAAGCTTGTGAATGTCAAAAAAGCAAAAGCGAGGTAAGTTGATTAAAACTTACTCTACTTGAGGGACTTTTTCTAAAGCATGTTTTGAGTTAATACTTAAGTTGTTAGCAAATGTGCTTTCGTACTTGTGGGGACAAACAAGTACGTATGCCTCCATGTACTAAAATATTATGTTGCATATTTAGTATCATGTTGTTTTATAAAAATTTATTTTAAATCTTGTTGGCAAAATGACACTCAAGGTAAATATTATAAGTTTTTATCAAAATTTACGTATTGAAAAGAGTATACATATTTGAGTGCGAAGGATAAGTTTTCATGGAAAGTATTTCTTTTGGAAATTGATGAGCAGAATAGCATTTGTGGTATCTTTTATAAATTGATGTTAAATTGCTAAAGGCTTTAGCATGTAAAAGGTTGTTTATTTAATTTTGTTCGAATGATTTAGATTTTCTATAAATGCTATGATTTGAGAAAAATAGATCCTTTTAAGCTACTATGCTATGAATTTATATTTGAAGTATCAAATATTTTTGGAGTTACTTGTGTTCACCGGGATTGATTTAAGATATATTGTGTTTGTTGTCATGAAATTACACATGTTGATATAAGTGTAAATGGCCACTTTATGGTATAGACTACGGTAGAGTGCTCTCCCTCGAGAGAGTACTATTTTGTGCTATTATTTGCATGGCTGAGTCGATTCGTATGGCACTTTGATGAGACGACCTGAGCAAATAGGGTATATGATATTTGTCGGTAGGTACATAACCTAGTTGACCTTCTTATGTCGGTGATAGTATAGTACTCCCAGTGAAAGGTAATGATGATTTTCTTACATTTAAGCCTAAGGATCCGAAAGTGATTTCGATGACTTAAAGCAAATGGAATTATTTTGGATGATTTTATCCAAAATCTTGGATTGATATAAATGTTTTAAAAGTATATATTACGGGTTATGTTTTACCTGTCTTTATTTAAATTGACGCGAATCATGAATTGATAAAGTCTTTTATCATTTTATATAAAATATTGATGCATTATTTTTATAAGTTTGTCCCAGGAACTTAAGTTAGAGAGAGTCTATGACACTTATTGAATACCGTTGTGGTGTACTCATCCCTTAGGGGCCCCTCCAGGGTCCCGCTTACTTTATATATTTCAGGATGATGTATGATATGTGGCATGTGGTCAGGCTAGGATGACTCTCTTTTCGAGGTATTATGAAGCACCACTTTTATTTCGTTGTAGCTATCATGTTTTTTTAATTCTATTTTGTTGGAGTTACTCCAAGTGTTGGTTCTATTCTTTGGTATAGAGGTTGTATAGATAGTTGTGGGATTGTAAAAATAGGATCGTGGCCGTCATGCATAAATGAATAATCATTTAATTGATTATATCATTATTATGAAAGGTTTCATGTATGACTTCGAAAATAAAAAAAATATGTTGTGAGTTGATTTGAAAATGTATAAGATTTTCAATTGTCTCCGTAATTATACTTGGACATATGGGCTGGTTCACTCGGGTCGGGTAGTGTGCCGGGTATCGGTCACGTGAATTTGGGTCGTGACACCTAAGATGGCTAGTTCATTGCCCGACCTCTCAAACCTTCTCTAGGACGACCAATGAAGCGATTAAATAGACTAGTACTGGAACGCCAACCAACACCTAAAAATTTATAAATTTCTCCAAGTCTATGAACAAAATAACAATACGTGAAGTTTATTTCTATTTTCTCCAAATGTAGAACCAAGGCAACAATGCTTAAAGTTTACTATGTCAACAAACTCGGCACCTAGAAGCATTGTTTCCAAACATAGGTTATGTTCGACCTCATTCGAACTAGCACCTAATAGCCCTCGGCCATAGTCAAATATAGGCCATGTTCGACCTTGTTCGAACTAACCCTACTAGCCCTCGGTCATAGTCAAACATATGTTATTTTCGACCTCGTCCGTACTTACACCTACTGACCCTCGGCCATAATTAAACATATGATATGTTCGACCTTATTCAAACTAAGTGATTATGGCTAAGAAAATCAAGGCAACCAAGTGACAAAGTCAAAAAACATACAAGTACGAACTGCAGGAAGAGAATAAGGTTCAAATAACAAAGTTGACATTTCATACTTAGAATATTTTTACAAAGGCTCGTAAAGACCCCTACAAAATACGCACAAGTACATAGAAAAAAGTAAGAAGGAAGGAAAAAAAAAACCACTGGTCGCCGCCAGGCCCATCAGTGCCATCGGCCTGACCATTTGGCCATTTCCATCTACGCCCTTGCCATCACCACCGGCCTCAGGGTACGCGTCTTCATACCAGGCGTCCTCTTCAATCTGGTCCACACCCACGTCCCTCTCATCGTCACCGGCCTCCGGCGTAGCAGGATCATACCCGCAAGCGATTTGAGCTTGACGGGCCTTGACATGAGCATCTTCAAGGGCGGCCCTAAGAATAGATCCCACCGCATCCAAATCTCGAAACATATCCAACTAAGCCTCAGCATGAATCAATCCCTCGTACAGGACCTGGGAAATGTTTGGGAAATCAGAAGTATGAGCAGATGACGTCTGCTTAAGAATTTGAGCCTTTTTAGGTTCTTAGGCGGCCACCTGGTCCTAAAGGAAGGAGTTGTCTTTCTCCAACTCCCCAATCCTCTCATCGAGATGCTCCTCCTTAAGTCTCGCCATCTCTAAATCAGTCTCACTCTCAAAATGGAGAGTCCGAATCACCACCTCGAAGGCATCTGCTTTCCTCGAAGCCGTCGAACAAGCAGACTTTGCCCTCTCCAACTCATTTGCTTCTCAATAATCTCGCCGTGAAGAACCTCCATCTGCATGTGACACTCCTCCAACTACCTGCGCAGATCGACCACCTGCGCCTAGAGATCGCTACATTGAGCCTCCACAGCCCTGCTAAATTCAAGCTCTTCCTCTTTATTTCTTAGCGTCCCCTCAAGGACGCTGCACTTTTCGATGACCCTCACCAGCTCGTCATCCTTCTGCTTCAATTCATCTAGAAGGGCCTACAGATTTCTGCTCTCACCAAACCTCCTACAAATTTTCGGGTGCCTACCACGGTACTCGCGGTATTTTCGCTGCAACTTCATAAAAATAGCCTTAGGCCTCGCCACTCTTTGGGCGCTTTTCATTTCCAAGATCACAGTTTGGAAAAGAAAAAAGAAGAAAACTGACAGAGTAAGAACGAGGCCTAAATGTTGAACATAACAAACAGAAACATGAAGCGTCGAAAAACTTACGCTGAGAGCGAGGTCGGCTATGCTCATCAATAAGGTAGTATCATTCAGCTTTTGGAGAGTTCGACCCTGCATTTCGGAGCAAAGGGGACCGAGGGGAGGAACCACATTCTCTGTATCTTTTAATAAAACTCGATCCATGGGGATCGCAATAGTCCACATGGACGCCTCCAATCTCACCTCTAGTTGGGTAAATCCCTCCTCCATCATCCTCATCTCATCAGCATCGAGATCAGAACCCGTCTCATAGCCATCCTCGGCAACGCCTTTGCCTCTCCCATCAGCCGGCAGAGAAGCATTATTAGCCAGCCGCGAAGTCGACAACCCCTCTTGCCTCAAAGTATCAGAAGCCACAGTGGCCGGCTCTTCGGCTCCTTTCATCGCAAAAGGAAGAGGCACGCCTTCAACGACCACTGATAGTCGTCGTCTCATGGATGATAAAATTATCCATTACTGAATCTGCAGTCAGGCGACCCCATCACCAACGTCCACCGATCTTCTCTTACGGGAAACCAAATTCCCACTGCTCGGCGATGACTCCTCATCCTCGACCACAAAACGGTGCAGGGGGAAGTCAAAAGCTCCGCAGGTGGAGAAGAAACCGATGTAGAGGCAGCAGTAGATGGGGCCGACGACCGAGTAGACCTGGCCGCTGTTTAGGAAGAAACAGAAGCATAAGATCAAGCAGGCCTAGCCGCGGTCACAGTGGGAATAGACGCCGAAAAGGAGGCGGCCTTTCTCTTACGAACTGCAAGAGGAGGAGCCCTCGGCTTCCTCGAAGATCCTCGGGCTGGAAAAAAAAAAATCAAAGTAAGGTTATCACTACCACCAAGAGCAAACAATAATAAGTAGGCTACCATGAGAGCAAACAGCAAAAATATATATAGATAAACTCACTAGCCAAGAAAGGAACAGGCCCAAACTTCTTTAAAAAGCCCAGCCGCTTACGAATTCCCCCGATGTGAGGCAGAACCTGACCAACCCAATCCGAAAATGTCCCAAACCAGAGGAGGGGCGTAGCATTGGCTACATGAAGAGGGGACAAAAGTTCAGAGCCTTCGACTAAAATAGACAGCTCAAATGTTTTAACAAAAGGAGAATAGACGCTTACAAGTGTAATTCCAAGTCTCGGGGAAGCTGTCCACGTTGGCCACCACGTCTTCGGTTCTGAAAAAGAAAAAATTGTGCCAGAACTGACAATTTGCTTTGTCATCCATCTTCACCACCAAGCATTTGCCTCCTCGATGCTGAAGGTTCAATATTGTCTCCCTATAGAAACTAGGGGCAAAGAGATGCATCAGATGTCGGAGTGTGATCTCGATCCCGGGCGACTCAAAAAATTTAGTAAGCATCCTGATGTGCTGTCACACCCCAACTTTTGGGGGCGTGGCCGGCACTCGGCACCCGAAGGCCCGAGCGAACCAACAATAGTATTTGTGACATGTAATATGACACTAACAAGAACCCAACAACAACTTATATATATATATATAAGCCCAACAAGACTATATAGTCATGCCAACTGTACAGGGGGCCGACAAGGCCATGCAAAACATATATACACTGACAACTGGTCTGCAAGTGATGTTACACCTTGTGTGTTCGTGCGTTGTCGTACCGTAAGGTTGCTAACATGGTAAGAAGGTATTTGTTTTTTTGAGGTATTTAAATAGGATGATAGTCATACGTTAAGTTTTGAAGTCAAATGAGTTGTGACACGGAAGTTGAAAAAAAAAAAAAAAGGGTTTGTCACAAGCTTGTAAATTTCACTGAAATTTGGGTCAAATGTGAA
>MCJB01052636.1:20056-41453 GCA_002018475.1 Nicotiana obtusifolia | reverse complement strand
TCCCCCCCCCCCCCCTCCCGTACTTTCAATTGGTATCAGTGCTAGTCTCACACGTTTTGCTTAACAGCTTATGAGAAAAGATCATGGAAAATTAAGTAACTGTTGGAGCACTCTTTCAAGAAGGAACGTCACAAGTCAGGCCATCATATTTCAATGGACAACACTTTTCTCACTGGAAAGTGCGGATGGGAATATATGCAAAATCCTATGATGTCAAAATATGGTGCATTATCAAAAATCCACTACTAGCATCAGCTCAACCACCCACTGATCCGGAAGATATAGATGAATAGACAGACGAGTGAACGGCAATTGTTCAGGTCAATGATAAGGCACGAAATTTGCTCTATAATTCTATAAGTGGAGAAGAGTAAAATCTCAAGTTGTGATACGATCAATAAAATGTGAGATAAACTGGAAGTTACTTATGAAGGAACCAACAAAGTGAAAAAAAACTCACATAAACATGTTGGTTCATGACTATGAACTCTTGCAGATGAAAGAAGGAGAACCCATTGAGGAAATGTTTGTAAGGTTCAGCAAAATCATTAGCGATCTAAAAGCCTTTGGTAAACCCTACTCAAGTAGTGATCAAGTTTGAAAAATTTTAAGGTGTCTACCCACCACTTGGTAGATAAAAGTAGTTGCACTCGAATCTCAAGATCTAAACAAACTTTCATATGATCAACTACGAGGAGATATTATAGCATTCGAGAAAACACATCTTAAGAAAACAAACCAGGAAGAAAAGAAGAAAACAATTGCTTTCAAAGCTACAACTGAAAAACCTGAAATTGATATTGATGACGACCCAGAAGCTCTTAAAGAACAGATTGTCATGGTATCAAGAAACATGGATAGTTTAATGAGAAGATATAGAAACACAAGAAGGGGAAGGATGTCACCCAGGCAAACCAGGAAATACAATGAACAAGACAAGAATGATGGAAAATGTTATGAGTGTGGAAGGTATGGGCATGTTCAAGCTAAATGCCCAGATCTTAAAAGAAAGGTCTCTAGAGGATCCAATAAAAACAAATCTTTTGGAAGCTGGATTGATGAAGACAGTTCAAAACACGAAGAAATAGTAAACATGTGCTTCATGACCATTTTGAAAAACTACATGAACAGATACTTGGGCTGCTGGATCGATGAAGATGCATCAGACGATGAATGCAAAGAAGATACTGAAAATTGTTTCATGGCATAAGGTGAAACAAGCGAGGTATGATAGATGTAATGAATTGCAGGATATTTTTGACCTTACCATAAAAGAGTCTCAAAAAATGATGAATGAACTAAGGAGACTCAATAGGGAAAAGAAAGATTGGGAACTTAAGCTTGAAGTCTGTGAAATCGAAAGAGATGTACTTCAAGATGAAGTTTAGGAATTGCAAATGCAACTTAATGGCATGTGCAAGTCTACCAACCACAGTTCTGTCAAGTCTAACCAGGCGACTTACAAGTCAACTGGAAAAAGGACCAGTTAGAACTTAGTCCACAGGTACTAACACAAATGGTAGATTCAAAATCAACCCCTATGTGTCATTACTGCAACAAAATTGGACATAAATATTCCTTTTGTCGATTTCGTAAATCTAATGTTACAGGATGGTTGGAAATCCAAAAACAATCCTAATCTTAGTAGAACTAACCAACAAGGACCCAAGCAAACATGGGTACCTAAAAAAAAGTGATAATTCTATTTTGCAGGAACACTACAGAAAGAGCCGCAAAGGAAAATGGTACTTAGACAGTGCGTGTTTCAGTCACATGACAAGTGAAAAAAACCTGTTCAAAGAAGTTACTAAGATAAATGGAGGAAGTGTCAAATTTGGTGATGGTTCAAGAGGAAAGATAGTTGGCACCGGCACAGTTCCATTCAATAACAACTGTGATATTACTGAAGTATATCTTATAGATGGACTCAACTATAATCTCTTTAAGTCAGCTATGTGATTCAGGGTACGATGTTAAATTCAAGAAAATGGGATGCGCTATGGAAGATAAGTCAGGTAAAATAATACTCCCACGAAAAAGGTATGGAAATGCTTATATTCTTGATGGCATTGAAAACCTAGATAGTCACATCTACTTTATCTGATGATTCATGGTTGTGGTATAAGAAACTTGGTCATGCAAGCATGCATCTAATTGAGAAACTCTCCAAGCATGATTTAGTTATTGGTCTTCCTAAACTCATTTTCTGTAGAAATCATGTATGTGATGCAAGTCAGATTAGTAAACAAATCAGAAACTCCTTCAAAAGCAAAGACATTTTGTCTACAACCAAGCCCTTACAATTGCTTCACATGGATTTATTTGGACCCATCCGAACTGCTAGCATTGAAGAAAAACGATATGCTTTTGTTATTGTTGATGACTACTCACATTTTACATGGGCGATTTTCTTATCTCATAAAGATGAAGATTTGAAATACTTTGAGATTTTATGTAAAAGAGTTGAAAGAGAAAAATGGCACCTTATTACAACCATCCAAAGTGATCATGGAGGAGAATTTGAAAGCAGAGCATTTGAAGATTTCTGCAATGATCAAGGATATACTCATAACTTTTCAGCTCAAAGATCACCTCAATAGAAAGGAGTAGTTGAGCGAAAAATTCAAACTCTACAAGATATGTCCAGAACAATGATATTGGAACATTCCCTTCCAAATCATTTTTGGGCAGAAGCAGTAAGCACAGCCTGCTACATTCTTAACAGATGTCTTATAAGACCTGTCTTGAACAAAAGTCCATATGAACTATGGAAAGGTAAACGACCCAACATAGGCCAGTTTCATCCTTTTGGCAGCAAGTGTTTTATCCACAACAACGGTAAGGACAATCTTGAAAAATTTTGATCCAAGAAGTAATGAAGGTGATGAAGAATCAGCCAAGAAACATCACAGACAAGCAAATCACAAAAGTCGATTTATAATACAGACGTTGTCACAGAGTTGACTAATGAACATGTCAATAATCAACTAGAATCACAGAAAAATCAACTATTCATACGATTTCAATACGTCCAAATGAGTAGATAAGTGAACCGGAATATCCTCAGAAGAGTATAGGAGATCCAAGTGAAGGAATGAAAACCAGGGGAACTCTCAAGAAAAAAGCAAATGTAGCACTCATCTCTCTGATCGAACCAAAGAAGGTTGAGGAAGCCTTAAAAAACTCCAGCAGGTACAAGCAATGCAGGAGGAACTCGATCAATTTGATAAAAATCAAGTCTGGGAACTCCTACCTAAGCCTGCAAATGCTACTGTAGTTGGAACCAAATGGGTTTTTTGAAATAAGCTAAATGAAGAGGGAAAGATTGTGAGAAACAAAGACAGATTAGTATCCCAAGGCTACTCACAGCAAGAAGGAGTCCACTACGATGAAACCTTTGCACCAGTAGCTCGACTAGAGTCTATACGGATTCTTCTTGCATATGCATCCTTCAAACGATTTAGGCTTTTTCAAATGGATGTCAAAAATACTTTTTTAAATGACTTTATTGATGATGAGGTATATGTAAACAACCTCCTTGTTTTGAAGATGCAAAATTTCCTTACCACGTGTATAAGTTGACTAAAGCTCTGTATGGACTCAAACTAGCTCCACGAGCCTGGTACGAAAGGCTTAGCTTATTTCTACTTGACTGTGGCTTTACAAGAGGCAAAATAGAAATTACATTATTTATCAAACCATTATCAAGAGGTAATCTTATTATTCAAGTCTATGTTGATGATATTATCTTTGGAAGTGCTAACCCTCTTTTGTGCAAGGAATTCACTAGTCTTATGTAAAGTGAGTTTGAAATGAGCATGATGAGAGAGCTTACTTTTTTCCTTGAACTTCAAATTCAACAATCTAAAGAAGGAACTTTTGTATGCCAGACAAAATATACAAAGGAATTAATTCAAAAGTTTGGCATGAGCAGTGCTAAAGCAATTGGTACAACACTGAGCCCGTCAACAAGTCTTGACAAGGACGAAAAAGGAAATCCAGTTGATGAAACTAAATATCGTGGAATGATTGGCTCTTTGCTTTACTTTACTGCCAGTCGACTAGATATTATGTTCAGTGTGTGTAAATGTGCCAGGTTTTAGTCAGCTCCTAAGAAATCACATCTGACTGCAGTAAAGAGAATAATTTGTTATCCCATCGGAACTATATAATATGGACTATGGTACCCACGCTCTAACAATTTTAAGCTTGAAAGTTTTCAGATGCTGATCTTGCAGGTGATAAAGAAGACAGACAGAGCACCAGCGGAACATGTCAACTAGTGGGAAAGGCATTAATATCATGGAACAGTAAGAAATAAGGCTTAGTTGCATTATCCACAACTAAGGCAGAATACATTGCCATTGGGCAATGCTGTGCACAGTTACTATGGATGTCTCATCAATTGGGTGACTGTGAACTATTTTTAAAATCTATTTAAATATTTTGTGATAACTCTAATGCTATATGTCTCTCAAAGAATCTTGTGAATCATTCTAGGGCTAAGCATATAGATATTAAACATCATTTCATTAGAGATCATGTCCTTAAGGGAGATATTGAATTATCATTTGTTGGCACCACTGATCAATTAGCAGATATTTTTACTAAGCCTTTACTTGAAGATATATTTTACTCCCTAAGAGATCTACTTGGCGTTATTTAGCTTGATCATAAAAATTAGGACCTATGTGTTAATTTTAATTCTTGCGTGCCTAATGTTTTTAGTTTTATTTTCTCTGTAAGTACATATTAATTAAGCGCCTCTGATTTTTCTCTCTTTTCCCATCGGTCGTAGCTTTCAAGAAAGGAAAATTAATCATCATGACACTTCACTGACACCCTTTCCTTTCCTTTACTCAACCGTCAAAATCCTTTCTTTTTAATCCTCTGAACCATCCTCCCTTATCTTCGTTGTTCTTGTCGCTCAGAAACCCTTCTTCAAAATTCTCCAATGGCTAAACACTCCAAGAATCTTTCTGTCTCCACTAAGGGAAAACCCTCTTCTCAGCCTCCAGAACAAGTAGACCTAGGGTCTGACCACTCAGAAGGGTTTGCCTCTTCTCAAGCAGAACCATCTAACCACTATCAACAAATAGGAGAAAAAGCTCTTGGCAAAAGGCCCATGGAAGACCCCCTCGAATCTTTTACCCCCAAAAAATCCAAAGTAGACCTCTTGAGTTCTCTAGAGTCCGACCTCAATTTCTAGGATACCATGTTTCTCTCGAAGACAAGCCCATTGCTCACGGCAGAGTAATCGATCTTAATGATATGGAGGCCCTCAATTTTAAGGTAAAGGATTTGTTTGTTTTTCAAGGATGGTCTAAATTCGTCTCTGTACCCCCTTCCAAAGTTTATGAACCTTTAGTAAGAATGTTCTATGCCAATCTTCGTTCTAGCAAGTTTGATAAGTTAGAATCCCTAGTTCTAGAAAAATACATTGTCCTTGATTGTGCCATGTTTGACTCAATTTTTCAATATAAGTGCTCTGGCTTTCCCATGCTTTTCAAAAGTATTTGGCCTAATGACTTTAAAATTTCTTTTGATCAAGTAGAATGTTGTATTGCTGAGTGTCCATCTGATTTTCTTCCTAACCAGTTAGGTTCCAGTGATGTTAGTTTCAAAACCCGAGTTCCGACCCATATTATTGCAACAACTCTTCTTCCTCGCATTGGCTCATTCTCCACCTTCTCTCAATGAGACACCTTTCTTGTCTACTGTCTTGTGACCAAACTTAAGGTTAAAACTATCCTCATGGGTCATAAATTTCATGATTAAAAGTGCTGATGGTCCCACCATTCTACCCTATGGTATCACCCACATCTTGGAAGCCCATAACATCTCTATCTCATAATACCCCTTTGTCTCTGTTTTTAAAGTCCTACAACTCTAGAGTCGTCGCCAATATGGGGGTATGTCTGCACTAAGGGCTCCTGGGTGAATAAACAGAAAGGTGAAGTCAAGAATCTTCAGCCTGATTCTAAGATGAAACCCTCTTTTCCCATTATAGTGTAGGTGATCCTGATTTTGTAGAGAAACTGACTGCTATTGACAATCATCAAGGACCTTCTTGATGCAACTCAATCAATGGCTGGGGACATCCATTTCATCTCCAAAAAGACTAGGTTCGATGTTTCGAAGATAAGGGTCAAAATTCTCAAACTTGCAGAAAATGCAGTCAAAGACTTCAAGGAAGTACATGATAGGATTGATAGGGTGACAGTTTCAACTAATGCCAGCTTTGAGCGTCTAAACGAAGCGATTTGCAACACTCTCACTTATTTCTTGAGTCGTTAGTTGTGGATGTTTCAGACAATTTTTTTTTTTTTTGCCATTTTGCTGTTTTGGACTGGATAACCAGTTGCTGGATACTTTCTTTACTTTTGCTAAACTCTGCGTGCCTATAATTTACCTGTTTCTACTTAATTTCAACTTTATATATGCATATCCCCTCTTTGCTGATGTCGAAAAGGGGGAGAAAAGATAGGCATATAGGACAAATAGCAGCACTTGTTAAGAGGGAGTCGACTGAAGCATATACAACACCTGTGGAGGGGGAGTTGACTGAAGCATATGCAACACCTGTTGAGGGGGAATCGACTGAAGCATATGCAATATCTATTGAGGGGGAGTCGACTAGAGCAGAGCAAGCCAACCGAGAAGTAAACTGTTGTTTATATACATTATTTTTGACATCATCAAAAAGGGAGAGATTGTTAAATATGAGTTTCAATGATGACAAATAATATATCATATTCGGTGCAGGATCACAAGGTATAAAATAAAGAAATCAAGACTACCTATCATTCAAGCATGAACTAGGGGAAACAATACATCAACGAAAACAAAGCAAAGAAAAAGTATCAATGACTAGCTATGAAAAAGGAAGAAGCAGCGGAAATCCGAAAAAAAAATCAATAAATCATTTGATAGATAATTGACGGAAGCTAGTATAGGAAGGTCCTAAAATCAAAGTAAAATAAGAGTGTAAAGTTCTACATTGCAGATCGTTAAAGCCCGAAATCAGGGATCCATCATCAATCACTCAAGTAAAGGAAAGATCTGTCTAGCGGAAGAAAAGCCTGTCAAGGACACAAGTCAAGGAAGATCAACGGAAACCTAACTTTATTCTTGGAAAGAATCAATTTGCAATTCGGTTCAAGGATCAATTCTCTTGGGCTTGTAATCTCTCAAGATTCATGTCAATCAAGAGTCAAGAAGGCCTCACGAAGTATATATACATCTGTTCCACGCTTGAAGCAGATATACTTTGAACGAACCATTGTCACTCTTTTTGTTCTACTCCAAACAAGCATTGTACTTCTTTTAGATCTGCTGTATAATTAGTGAGAGAAGAAAAAGTGATAAATACTGGTGAGACATTGTATCAAAAATGGAAAAGTGACAAAGAAACTAAGCTGTTGATATAAAGCTACATCAACCAACTTGTACTCGAGACACTTCAAATACTGAAAGAGATCATTCTTGCAACCCTAGGGGACTGGACGTAGGAATCACATTAAATCCGAACGAGTATAAAAATCCTGGTGTCTTTATTCCTACATTTCATTTCTGCATTATTATTATTCTATTCTTATCTCTAATCGAGTAACTGGTAAACTAGTCAATTACTTAAAATACTGAAAATAAAAATCGTCAATTCACCCACCTCTCTTGTACTTTCATAAATCACAATCGAATATGTCATTTTCGACGAATTCTTACTACTATACTACTATGACATTGGAGATGTGATATTCCATATGATTTGATTTGGGAATTTATACATGAAGGGTTTACGCCATTAAACGGTTAGGGTTTACGCCATTACACGGTTAGGGTTCACTACTCACCTATAATTTTGATAAGGTGAAATATATGTATAATCCCTTAAAGTTGTCATCAACAACAAATGGAACATTGACATGTGTAATTTTCTTTTGAAAAAAGAGAAACTGTAATTAGAA
Source organism: Nicotiana obtusifolia (assembly GCA_002018475.1). Taxonomy (NCBI): domain Eukaryota; kingdom Viridiplantae; phylum Streptophyta; class Magnoliopsida; order Solanales; family Solanaceae; genus Nicotiana; species Nicotiana obtusifolia. The sequence goes on along the minus strand of MCJB01052636.1, from coordinate 33,486 downwards.
AAAAGTGAGTGAAAAACACTCATTTTGCCAAGTCAACATAAGGGGTTCGCGATACACACTTCTGCCAAAACGATGTCTATTTGGTCAGTAAAATAGTTAAAATGTTTACTTGACCATTGGCGACAACTCTAAGAGGCAATTTATATATTTTGCTTTTTGATAATTAATAATCAAACATTATAACAACAACAATAATATACTCAGTGTGATCCGCAAGTGGGTCTGCAGAAAGTGGGCGTAAGCAGACTTTACTCATACTTTGTGTGAGGTACAAAGATTGTTTCCAATAAACCCTCAGCTCAAGCAAAATATTTTCAAAATAGGTTAGATAAATATAAGAGTAAAAAAGTTAAGATGAAAATACTTAAGAAAATAAAATATTGGCAACAAAATTAATAAAGATAACCCAAGTGAATAACAACAATAGTAATAAATTAAAGAATAAGATAATAATAACAATGATATTGATAAAGAGAACATGGAGCAAATAAGGTGCTTTAAATTAGAACTATGCTCTCTCACGGAAAAGAGAAAAATCACTCCAATATCTACAAATTTTCTACTGTAATTCTCGACCTTCATACTCTTCTATCTAGATTCGCGTCATCAATGAACTGAAAATGTTTCATATCTTGTCTAATAACAAAAGACATTGAGAAATTAAATTATAATCAAGCCAATTGAGAATTATCCGTGTTTATTGAACTTGATGGGATAAAAATGAGTCAAGCCATCCATCTGACATGTTAAATTGAAGCCCTTTTGGGCCCGAAGGACATTTCTTTTTCTTTTTAATGAATAGCCCGTTTGGATGGCTTGTTTTAAGTCTTTTTAAGTCAAAATAATTTTTCAACCATTTTGTAGTATTTAGATAGAGTAAAAAAGTACTTTTAAACACTTATTTTAAAACTAAAACAATAAAAATAAGTCAAAAGCCAAAAGCTAAAATTATTAAATTATGATTTAAAAATTATTTTAATTTAAAAATTACTTAAAATAAATCCATCCAAATGAGCTCTTCGTGCAATTCTTGAAGAAGGTATAGCACTGGAAATTAAATATTGCAAGAACTTGCCAGATCAAAGTCATTGGTTGGAAATTAATGTGTTTTGCTCCCTAACTTACAAATAATATGATGCCGATAAAGTTTGGTTTCAAAAGCAGACAAATGAAGTTAACAATAGTGGTGAAAGAAATGAATTTATTGTTGTTGTTGAAATATGACTATAACTTCACTATCAACAATAATAACCCAGTAGAATCTCACTAATAAAATTTAAAAAGGGTAAAGTATACGCAAACTTTACTCCTATTCCGGAAGAATCGAGAGGCTGTATCGGGGAGATCCTCGGCTCACAGACAAAAGATCCGTAATAATAACAGAAATCAGAAAAATAATATCAGCATCGTGATAGACAACAAATAAATGGAAGGACAATAATACAAATACTATGAAAAAGTGTGAAATGCAAGATAAAATGCTAGCAATCCTAGAGAAAACACTATCAGACAAGTCAGTACAAAGAGGAAAAACGCTCGACTACCCCCTAACCTACAACCCTAATGCTCGACCTCTACACTTTCCTATCAAGAGTCATGTCCTTAAAAATCTAGAGTTGCGTCATATCTTACCTGATTACCTCGCCCAAAGACTTTTTAGGGGGTTCTTGTTGAAATATCAGATATATTAATTGCTCGTGGCCATCTTCATTTTAATCTCTATAAATAATTACACCTTACTTCCGAATAAATCAGAATCAACGACTATGAATTCTTACTTCATTCTTTAAGCTCAACTCATAACTATCACTTATTAAATGAATAGTGAGAACCAATCATATGCTACTGGAAATATAAATGGGGAGAAACCAATTTCTAGTGTCATTTTGTCATAATAGTACTGAAATGGCATTTACACCTCGCAATAGAAGTTAAGACTTAAGAGGTTTTGGCAATTACATCTTCTCCCCAACCACTCACAATTAAATTGTCCCATTTCATTACAGCCTCATATATTATTTATGATAGTGCTTCCTATTTTTTTGCATTGACACGTGTCACTACGTAGATACTTCTTTTTTTATATGCCTACCATGAAAATAATGTTAATAATACCATGAAAATTTAAGCCATCCTTATTAATTCAACTAAATTTTGGGTTCGAATTAGGCCTATTTCAAATTAAGCTATGCACAAAGTTCGTTTTCTTAATAAAAATATGTGACAAGGAGGTTAACTATATATTATTTTTCTAATCAATTGTACGAAGTTCATCAATCTTTGCTCTTGATACTTTTGAGGATTCGTTTGATTAAATAGTTCAAACTATTATGCTTATTCGTGCTTTTTTCATAAAGAATTAACCCAAATAGCCGCTCACATAATCTTTTAAACTATAAATAACCGATAAATATATAATATATGTATAAATCATGTATGTATATAATTACCATATAGTCTATATATATCGGCTAGAAAAAGATAAAGATTGAATTTGACCAGCTATTTGTGTAACAATTAGTTCCTAAATATTGCTTAAGATAGCCCAGTTAGAGTTTTGATGAAGAAAATCAAGCGTCAACGTCAATTGTAGGCATACCCTAACACCACTTAATTCTTGGTGTTCAATTGAAGAACAATTTGAATCAAATCATGAGATACCCCTTTATCTCGCCCTAAGCAAGTTTGGCCTGTGAATTGCATAATCTCAGTTAAAAAGATAGCACTTCTGACTTGTCACATTATTTTAATAGTATCCAAATTTCATGGCAACTTTTGAGATTAAAGTTGAATAATTAACCTAAATAGTTGGGTGAAATTCAAAAATAGTCATATTTACAAGTGGTAATTGAAAAATAGCCACAGTTTCAAAAGTAATCGAAAATTAGTCACTTTTCATGTAAAGATAAATTTGAACAAAAACACTGTTCAAAATCCGGAAAATATTCCAACATAATATATTGACGTTCGAATTTTTTACACGTGAATTTTCAGCATAATATACTGCAGTTCCAGCATAATATACTGGTCCATGCTGGAAGTTCATACACAGGTGCTCCAATCTCCAGTATATTATGCTGGAAGTTCATACACGGGTGCACCAATCTCCAATATATTATGCTGGAACTTTCCGTGTTGCAGCAAAATAGTAGCTATTTTCAATGACTTTGCAAAGGCTGACTATTTTTCAATTACCAGTCCGAAAACTGGCTAGCCCGTGCTATTTTCACTAAACAGTTGCCCACCCAACCGATTAAACTAGAAATAGCAGGATGTATAATATATGTATAATCCATGTATAACATGGGTATAACTCATGTCTAATTAGTATATGTTCTATGCATACCGGCTATAAAAAGCAAACAACAAATCTATCTGGCTATTTGTGTAAAAATCCCATTTAAGTTCTCAAGACCTTGCCAGAAATAACAAGATGGTAAAATCTATTCACCACAAACATGAAGTGAATGCATATAGCTTAATGACGAAACTAAGAAATTCGCTAAGGGTGTTCAAGATTCAATATATAAAATTTGCCTTACATACACAGTATAATTTTTCGACGAAGCGTGTTCAATGGACCACCCTTGAGCAGAGCGGATCTAGTGTATAACTTCTGGTTCATAGAAATCTAGTACTTTTGACTCGCATCTTGTCTCTGTGTTTAAAATCCAGTAAATAAGTACAAATAATAGATTTCAGACCCGAATGCATAACATTTGAATCCTGAATTTGCATATGTGGCTCCGCCACTGATTATATAGGTTTAGATATCAAGTGAGCAACAGTCTTCTGGTCCATAACCTGTAAAAGAAAATATTAGATGCAAATCTTTAGAACCATAATTCTTATGAGAAATCACAACCTGATATTGGCTGTGACATAGTTCTGTCGATGTTATTTTTAGCAATTTCTCAACTCCAAATCCTTCAAAAGTTGCTCGGTAATATACTACGACAATACTCTTGAATAAAAGGCAGCCCGGTGCACTAAACTTCCGCTATGCACGGTGTCCAGACCAGGACCGGACCACAAAGGTCTTTTATACGCAGTCTTACCCTGCGTTTCTGCAAGAGGTTTCCACGACTCAAACCCGTGACCTCCTGGTCACATGACAGCAACTTTACCAGTTACGCCAAAACTCTCCTTCGACAATTGACTCTTGAATGCAGAGGAAAAACACAAAAATTTTATCTGAGCTTTGCAGACACTGGACAAGTAATTTGAGATCCTCTACACACCTTTTGGTTTACAGTAGCCAAACCAGTGTGGCTAAAAAGAAAAATGCAATTGCGAAATTCAATGTCGCAGCACCACGGAAGATATGACCAAATAATCAATTAGAAGGAGGAGCTTCAGAACTGGCAGCAGCTGATATAATGTTCTATGTTCATATTGAGAGTTTTATTGACATAAACAAGTAGCAGATTTAGCTTACACAGCATCGACTTCTGAAGGCAAAACTCCTCGAGTAATAATATACAGGGGCTTTTCTTGTACTTCATTAGGTAGGCTCACGTAGACGAGTAGCCCATTGTGAGCTTAAAACACGAAGTCGTTCAAAGTACTCCCCTAAGGCAAGTAAGCCCTGAGCTGCTTGGTACGTATTAAGGATGCGGGACATCTGTTGGAGGGTTTCTTGTCGTAGATGATCCGCCTGTTTCCAGAAAGGCAACAGAGATGAGTCAGGAGAATGAATCAAGTATCCGAATCATAGACGTCCAAAGAATAAACTGAGTATTAGCACACCAGAAAAACACGTAAATGGAAGTTTTAGGAGAAGTTCTATTGAAAGGAATGAAAATCCAATATAAGATACTACCTGATTTACGAACCTAACAAGAGCTTCCAACTTTTCGATGGCAGGCCCCATCTGTGGAAGAGTGTAATTTCCTTCGCCTAGTCGGCCAGCTGCAACAGCCTCAGCAAGAATCTGGTGGAGTTTTACCATTCCTTGTGACAATGCGTCTTCTGCCTGCTGACATGATTGGGTCAGGTTACAAACCTCTCGAAGTTGTTGTTCTGTCAAAAGCTCAAGATGTGGTGTGAGAACCTGTAGGTTAACAGAAAATCTGGTATTAATCACCTTTCTTAATCGAAACAATAAAGAACAAGATGATTATTCACGAGCTTAAGGAAAGAAATAACATATGTTTCGCTTTGGTGATGAATTCAACTGAATGACAAAGACAATAGACACATGGACTCGGTGTCGAGCATCAGTTGGGAATTCATACTGAGGCATGCATTACCTTTAGAAGCTCGGATGGCCGAAACCCTCCAATCCACATGAAAAAGCGCTCGGCTGATGTCTTCCACATACCAGACATGATGTATAGGACATCAGCTTTAGCAGCCATAGCTTTCATGCGGAAGAGATCAAAGTAGTGGTTCAGGTAACCATCAACAATAATGCGCAATTCTGCTTCACCAATTTGAGAATGCAAAGCAATCCTTAAGTCATTTGTTTGTCTAGTTTGCTCTTCTACCCAGTGACCATACTCCATATCAAATGCAGCAGTTCCTGTGGATTCAAGAAGTTAGGGAATGTCCATAGAGAGGAAACAAACAACACAAGAAACAATGTATGAAAAAGAGAAGGAAAAATGTTAAATATTTTACTAATTTTGTATTTTAACGGACAACTGAGGTGAACTCTAGCAAATCAAATAATCCAAAAAATTAGGCACCATGGTATCAATAGGTTTGCCAGAAATGATGAAATCATAGGAACTGCAAATTGCTCTCGTTTTGGTACTATCTGACACACGTTATTAATGTCTTACCACTGCAATCGTAGTTGTTTCTAAGCAGCTATTCTTCTTTAAGTTTCCTAGTTTGCTAAGTGATTAAGAAGAATGAGAGATACCGAGAAGAAGCAGCAACCAGAAATACTTGATAAGTAGAATAAATATATATGATGAATTGGAAGGTAATGAATAAGGATAACAGTAACCCCGTTAATGTTCTAATAACAAGATACTCCAATAAAAGCCAAAGAATTAAATGTTCATAGTAATAAGTAATGTATAAACACAACTGCAGGTGCAAGGAGAGCAGAAACAATTCCCAGAAAATAAAACAAAATATTTTCATCCTATGTTTCTGTAAGTCTTATTTACAGATCAAGCGGAATAATGTTTCCATTTTAAGTTTAATCCAACTATTATTCATTCTCAAGCAACAATGATCTAATGTATTAGCTAGATCCAATGATTGGCATTTTAGGGTGATACAGTGATCTTAATATTATAGGAAAAGTAAGCAGCAAACGAAATTATGCAAGCTTGTTTCAATATGTACTCTATAGTGAAAATAAGGTAAAGCTCTCATCTGAATTCTTTCCAAATCCAAGCATAATTTAATTGCTCCGACAAAGATCCGAGAATGAAGTTTGATTAGGTACATGACAATACAGTGTGAACCGACAAACCTGAGCTAGCGGTTCCAGAGTAACTTAGCTGGCTAACATCTAAACCACCACCTACACACATGCCCTGTATGTTTGTTTGATTTGTTAGATTTTTTTCACCCTAAAAGGCAAAATGTTAATTGCATTAATCAGCTATAAAGATCAAAAACTCAGTTTCATAAAAAGAATCAAAACTGTCCCTTTTACCTGTTTTCTGGCGCGTTCTAGTTCTTGTTCCAATTGAATCAGCTTCAATTTACTATTTTCTAACTGCTGAACATAGGCCTAAAGTAACACAATGTAAACTTGAAAAATTAATGACTCGGCTAGAATCCCAAGTTGCCGTGTTCTATAAGGAAAAGTAAAGTTGATTAGGAATGTTGCATAATATATTAGCAGAATTCAAGCAATACCTTCTTCCGCAAACGGCTTTTACGAGCAGCCTCACGGTTTTGTGCAAGACGTCTAAGTACCTGTATATCAGGTTTGGACATAAATCTTCTTGCTACACAGATTTTATACCTTTTTGGTCTCATTTCCGAGAAAAAAAAAAATAAGAGAGAAACAAGGACCTTAAGAAAACAGGTAGATACAGATGATATAAGTTGTGCATTCACATCTAATTCTGTTTTTTACTGAAAAGGAACTAAACAGTTGAAAATACGAATCAATCAAAACTACACCTCTCATTATGCTTCAGAATGTTAAATGCTTGTTTATCTTCTTCTCAAAAAACATGAATGAAAGAAATTATCTATCAAAAAGCGACAACAAACATATAACAATCTCCTTGCACACATGAACAGATGTTCTCACCAACCAAAAGGAGGCTTTTCAATTCATGAGAATGAGCTAACAAACAAAACCTTCATTTGAGATCAGTATTCTAGATACAAGACTATAAGAACAAGAACATATCTTTACCTTCTCGACGGGTTTGCTTGTTTCTTGTTCATATCTGTTAGAAGTCCCTACTGTTCCATGCGAAGTTTCTTCTGTCTAGAAACATTAACTATATTAATCAGTACAAGCTGCTGCATAACTAAAACAGGTAAAGTTCATTTTTCTTTATCAATAAAGCTAAAACACAGAAATATGTGAAAGAGATTGAGAAGAGAAAAAGCTAAAAAGAAGAACATACCTCATTATCTACTCTTTTCTCCATAATTGGTATATGGTCCTGTGGGCATTTATCAACTTCTAAAATCATGGTTGCCGATGTACTTGGGAAACTACTATTGAAATCATCCCACATGCCAAGTTGATGGATCGGATCGCATATACCCATCCTTCTTGAGGCAACAAATTGGGTGTACGTTGAAGAATTCATTGTATGGACTGAGGTTTAAACGACAAGTCAGCTATTGTTGACATGAAAAACTTCCATACAGAAAATGGATTGTCCACAGTGGTATCAAAGGCGCGCTCAAGCCCTGAAGCGAGGCTCAAAACATGTTAAGCGCTTCGCCTCACTTAGCGGGCTCTTCAGTGTTGTCATCAATTCTCTAAGACATACTTTTTCTTCCCAATGAACTTAATCATGAAGAGGCTACACTAAACATCATATATATTAAGAAAGTTTTAATCTTTTTCAGATTAATCTATATATATATATATATATGTATGTATGTATATATATATATATATATATATATATATATATAAAAGCAATTAACATCTGCTTAATTTCTTGCTGAAAACTCTTGCAATTAGCAAAAGAGAACAGTTTAAAGACCAAAGAAAAAGGGCGGAAGTTATAAACAAAACATAGTAAAACTTGAATCAACAATCAAATTAACTTCACTTTCATCCCTTTTGACTTCAATTAATGCGAAATAAGCTTTCTTTCATTTTCTTACTTTCTTTTCTTTTTCCGAAATAAACCAAACAAACAGTAGAAGAGAGAAAAATGAACCTTTAAATCCAACAGCAAAATCTTGAAGAACCTTTCCCGCTCAATTTCTCAGCTCTCAAAACATCACAAACTGAAAATCCAATCTCCTCCAAATAGCTTTGTGAGAAGAAAAAGAATAGAATATGAAAAAAGCCAAAGTCTTATCAAGATTCCATTTGAATCAAATCCAATGAAACAAAAATCCTAAAACTATTTACAGTTCTGTGCAACATCAACTTATATACATACATTATATGCATATACGATCTTGTATATTATATACATATATAATAAGCTACATAAGGGGGGTGGGTGGAGAGGGGTGTTAATGGGTATCCAATAGATACAGATATTGTATAGAAATATGTAGTGTTATTAGCTTATGTATTATTGGTTGCCTACAGTCAAATAAGATTAGAATTTTAGGATGAGAACTTATCATATTTCCACTACAATATAATAGGCCCACTCTCTCTTTTCTTTTTTAAAATTTAACTTATATACAGCAAAAGTATACTAATAATTTTGTCACTATCGGCGTAATTTAACAAGTTATATCAAATTATTTACTCTTATTAAATAAAGTTATTTGTACTTAATTTTTTAGGTAATTTAATTGTCAAATAATATCATATCGAACTTATTTTTGTTTTTTGTTTTTTATTTTTTTATCTCCACAACCCACCCCTGTTAACCCCGCCCCCTAGGGTTTGAAATATGCGCACCAGGTCACTCTCACTCAACTTTGTGATTGCCCATTGGGTCCGAACATGGCAACATCCATAGCCGCACGCTCTCAAGTCAGATAGAATTTAGGTTGCCTTTGGAGTTTCTGGACAATTATTTGAGGACATCTTCAAAATAAAATACAAAACACATTTTAATTGCAGATACTGCTCGGACTCTTTAAAATATTAACGGGTGCCTGTTGAATCTTCTAAAAGTAATGGTCCATAGTTTTTACGGATTCGATACGAGTGTAATAATATATTTGAAGAGTCTGCACAATATAAATTGTAGGACAGGAAACAATTCTACCGGCAAATGCTAAGCAGCAACATCACTTATTACTATCAAAGAATGTGCTAGAGTGTCAAGTGTTCTTCCATCCTTAATCAGAGTTCCGGGCTTGAGTCATGAAAGATGACTTACCTTTGGTAAAGAATGCTTTGTTTTCTAAAGTGAGACTTCTAGGCACGAATTCGAATTAGATGAGCCTAAAATGAGTACTGCACTGGTGAGAATTTTTTTACTTTCTCGTACTATATACTTGCATCAAATCAATAAGCAATAGTGTAAAATTTTTATTTTATTACTTAATTATCTTTAACTAATAAACTTTGTAATTGAGTTTGATGTAATATGGCCAATATTTTTACTATTGGAGTCCGTCTCACATAAGCATAATTATCTTTATAAAGTGTAGTTGTTGGCAATATTCTTTGGGACCCAAAATATTGCATTGTGTGGTGGATATCATTTGCACAAGTTGTATCTTTTCTTTTACAACTAAGAGGCCAAGACTTTTTGGCCTATAAAAGGAAATGCCATTAGTTCATTTTAGACATACCAACAAGACTTGAGTCTTCATTTCTTGTTTCTTCCTTTCCTCCTTTATTAAGAATGTTTTGTATGAGAGTTAAGTGTTGGGAAGCACTTGTTTGAACTCTTTCTTTGGAGTAATCTTGTGAGGTTATTCTCTCGGGGATATTTGGGATTAATTAGAGTATTTACTCTAATTTTGTACTCTGTATTGTACTCTTATTGGTATAGTGAAACTGCTCCTCTCCGCTTCTGGACGTAGGTCACCCTGACCGAACCACGTTAAATTAGTGTCTTATTTATATGCTTTAATTGCCTTTATTATCAGATTGCATTGTCTTTGTTATTGTCATTATAACATTGTTTGGCTAAATTCCGCACTACTCAGGTTCCCGATCCGAATAAATTGGTATCAGAGCCAGATCTAACCGGGTTTGTTTAAATAGTAAAAAATGACTCTAACAAAGTCTTATGTTGAGAAATTTGATAGAAGTGCAAACTTCGGAATGTGGCAATTAAATATGGAAGCTATCCTAATTCAGGATGGCTTAGATTTGGCACTACAAGGAAAGGAGAAGAAGCCGGATAAAATGACGGATGCGGAGTTTGCCGTCATAGACAAAAAAGCAAAAGCAGGTATCATTTTAAATTTCTCAAATGATGTTTTACGTGAAGTTTCTATAAAAACCACAGCCAAAGGTATGTGGGAAAAATTGAAAGCCTGATATATGAAGAGGACAGTGGAAAATAGACTTTACCTAAAGCAGAAACTTTATACAATTCGTATGGGTGAAGGTACCTCTATTCTCTCTCATCTTAACACTTTTGATTCCATTCTTATAGATTTGAATAATATAGATGCTGAAATTAAAGATGAGGATCAAGCCGTACTACTGCTTTGTTCTCTACCCCATCTTTTAAGCATAAAAGAGATACTATGCTTTATGCAAAGGATAATACCCCTTATAAGGATATTAAATCTATATTAAAATCAAAAGAACAGATAGATAGTGATGTTACTGTGGAAGCTAGTAGAACTCAAGCGAAATTTGGTTTGTTTGTTAGGAGCAAATCTGACTCAAAATCCAGATACAATAATTTAGAGTGTCGCTAATTTCATAAGAAATGTCACATTATTTCCAAATGCTATAAGCTGAAAAATAAAGAAAAGCATAAGGAAAAATGAGCACAAAAATATTGACACTGCCGAATCAAGTGTAGCTGCTGATGAGACCGAGGGAACTATATTTTAGCAACTAATAATAGTTTCAAATCTAACAATGAGCGGATTTTAGATTCGGGTTGTTCATATCATATGTATCCTAGCAGAGACTTGTTTACTACATATGATTCAGTTAGGTGGAGTTGTTTTGATGGGTAATAATGCTTCCTGCAAAGTTTTTGGAAAAGGTACAGTCCGAATCAAAATGCACGATGGTGTCGTGAGAATTCTCACTAATGTTAGACATGTTCCTGACTTGAAGAAAAATCTCATCTCTTTGGGCACTCTAGAATCTCTTGGGTGCAAGTACACAGGTGAAAGTGGAGTTCTGAAAGTTTCTCATGGTGCTCTTGTGATCATGAAAGCACACAGATCTGGTTCGTTCTTGTTTGATTTTGATGGCACTAAATTTTGACATATGCCCATTAGGGCTTTTGCGGAGAAGGTGGAGCAAATTTACTATATCAGCCAAATTTAGGCCAAGGTGGAGATTTGTAATATGGCCAATATTTTGGCTAATGGAGTCCGTCTCACATAAGCATAATCATCTTTACAAAGTGTAGTTGTTGGCAATATTCGTTGAGACCCAAAAATATTGCATTGTGTGGTGGATATCATTTGCACAAGTTGAATCTTTTCTTTTACAACTAAGAGGCCATGACTGTTTGGCCTATAAAAGAAAATGTCATTAGTTTATTTTAGACACACCAACAAGACTTAAGTCTTCATTTCTTATTTCTTCCTTTCCTCCTTTATTAAGAGTGTTTTGTATGAGAGTTAAGTGTTGGGAAGTACTTGTGTGAACCCTTTCTTTGGAGTAATCATGTGAGGTTATTCTCTCGAGGGTATTTGGGATTAATATGAGTATTTACTCTAATTTTGTACTCTTATTTGTATAGTGAAACTGCTCCTATCCGCTTGTGAACATAGGCCACACTGAGTGAACCACGTTAAATTGGTGTCTTGTTTATATGCTTTAATTGCTGTTATTATCAACTTGTACTATCTTTTTTATTGTCATTATAACGTTATTTGGCTAAATTCCGCACTACCTAGGTTCCCGATCCTAACATTTGAGTTGAGTTGCAGGCACTGAGAGCGTGGGTAGCACGAAGTACATAGGAGCGTGAATGGGAGAAAATTAGGTGCATTTTTAAATGTTAGTTATCGCTTCGCGGGAAGAGAAGTGACGGAAGCAAACTCTTTGTCGTTAATTACACCTACTCATGAGTGGAAAGACACTTTAAAATTATATTTTAGGGCTTGTAATTTACGACACTATTACAATTATGGACACCATATTTGACGAATTAAACACTGAGTGAATAATTACACCAATCATAGTAGAAGAAATTAAAATTAGTTTCTCATTGACGAAGAGAAAGTAGGGTTGCAACTTTCGACAAGGAAAATTTGCTTACGGAAGATTAAGAAATTAATGGAAAGCGTATATATTGACCTATTTTACTATAAAAACGGAGTCAGAATTTAAATTTAATAATTTTTGAATTGTAGAATAGTGATATTATATATTTGTAATTGAGTTCTGAATTTAATTTTGATGTATATTTTGTGAATTTTTTAGTACAAATATAAGATTTTAATAAAAATTACTTATTGCGACGTAACTCTAGCTTACCTTCTAGTTCCGGGAGGTCTTCATCTAATGATAAAGTAAATTAATACACGAAAATTATAATGAAATTTCAAATGACATGATATCAAATCTTAAGATAGTTTACTGACGAAGTAATTAAATATTAGAAGAAGAAATTAATAAGAAACTTACTTTAATTAGCTAGATATTTTATGATGTTGAGGTTTCTTCTAAATACTAAGTAAATTAATACATGAAAATGGATTTTTAAAGCTTTTAAATTGCAACATGATACGAAGTCTTTAACTTGTTTACTGGATGTTCTCAAATTATCAAAAGAGAAAAGAAATCACAAAGTAATTAATATATGAAATTATAAAGAACTTTCAAACTACGACGTGATATCAAGGTCCTCGTACAATCACAGAATAAAATACATGAAAATGATTCTTTTTTAAACCTTTAAAATTAATTATGAGTCAAAGCAACTAATTTATGTGTTTCTATTTTTTAATTATAGATGTGAAGTGCACGAACTCCATAATTTAGTAAGTATAGGATTGTATGTAATATTTATACATTAAGCTTGGCTTAAAAAATTAAATAACCATTCCATTAGAGCAAGCATGGTCTTATTATGGTCATAAAATTTTGAAAGAAAAGTTATAACTACGTTACTAATGTTTTCAAAAGGCAATAGAAAGAAGCCACCTGCCTACCAAATAAATAGAAAGGCTAGTCTAGTGTTATATATATATATATA
>MCJB01052636.1:0-13410 GCA_002018475.1 Nicotiana obtusifolia | reverse complement strand
GGAGATCTACATCGTCTCCCATACAGAGCCTCATACGGAGCCATCTGAACACTTGACTGATAGCTGTTATTATAAGCGAACTCTGCGAGTGGCAGAAATTCATCCCATGAACCTCTGAAGTCGATAGCACAAGCACGCAGCATGTCCTCCAGGATTTGAATGGTACGTTCGGACTGCCCATCCGTCTGAGGATGAAAAGCTGAACTCAATTCCACCTGAGTACCCAACTCCTTCTACAAGGCCTTCCAGAATTGCAAGGTGAACTGAGTACCTCTATCAGAAATGATAGAAATGGGAACACCATGCAGCCGAACAATCTCTCGGATATAAATCCTTGCCAACCGTTCTGAAGAATAGGTAGTACATACCGGGATGAAATGTGCGGACTTGGTCAGTCGATCCACAATCACCCAAACAGCATCGAACTTCTTCAAAGTCCGTGGGAGTCCGACCACAAGTCCATAGTGATCCGCTCCCATTTCTACTCGGGAATAGCTATCTGCTGAAGTAAACCACCTGGTCTCTGATGTTCATATTTTACTTGCTGACAGTTGAGACACCGGGCTACGAATCCCACAATATCCTTCTTCGTCCTTCTCTACCAATAATGTTGCTTCAAATCCTGGTACATCTTTGCGGCACCCGGATGAATAGAATACCGCGAGCTATGTGCCTCCTCCAGAATCAACTCCCGTACACCATCCACATTGGGCACACAAATCCGGCCCTGTATCCTCAACACTCCCTCGTTGCCGATGGTCACATCTTTAGCATATTATGCTGGACTCTGTCCTTGAGGACAAGCAAATGGGGATCGTCATACTGATGCTCCCTGATGCGATCGTATAACGAAGACCGAGAAACCACGCAAGCCAACACCCGGTTAGATTTCGAGATGTCTAATCTCACCAGCCTGTTAGCCAAAGTCTGGACATCGACTGCGAGAGGTCTCTCTCCAACTGGAATATATGCCAAACTCCCCATACTCACTGCCTTTCGGCTTAAAGCATCGGCCACCACATTGGCCTTTCCCGGATGGTATAGTATAGTAATATCGTAATCTTTGAGCAATTCTAACCATCTCCGCTGCCTCAGATTAAGATATTTTTGCTTGAACAAGTGTTGAAGGCTACGGTGATCAGTGAACACTTCACAAGAAACATCGTATAAGTAATGCCTCCAAATTTTTAAAGCATGCACTATGGCAGCAAGTTCCAAATCATGCACGGGGTAGTTCTTCTCATGAGGCTTCAACTGACGAGAAGCATAAGCAATAACTCTACCCTCCTGCATTAGTACACAACCTATACCAATTCTCGAGGCATCACGATATATGGTATACGAACCTGAGGCTGATGGTAGAACCAATACTGGAGCTGTGGTCAAGGCTGTCTTGAGCTTCTGAAAGCTCTCCTCACACTTGTCCGACCATACAAATGGAACACCCTTCTGGGTCAATTTGATCAAGGACGATGCAATAGATGAGAATCCCTGCACGAACCGGCGGTAATAACCTGCCAATCTAAGGAAGCTACGGATCTCTGTGACCGAGGACGGTCTAGGCCAACTCTGGACCGCCTCTATCTTCTTTGGGTCAACCTGTATACCTTCGCTGGACACCATGTGCCCCAGGAAAGCCACTGAATTGAGCCAAAACTCACATTTGGAGAATTTTGCATAAAGCTTCTCCTCCCTCAATCTCTGCAATACAACTCGCAGATGTTCTGCGTGCTCTTCCTGGCTACGTGAGTACACCAGAATATCATCGATAAATACCACCATGAACGAATCCAGGTAAGGCCGAAATACATTGTTCATTAACTGCATGAACGCTGCTGGGGCATTAGTTAGCCCGAAAGACATTACGAGAAACTCATAGTGGCCATATCTAGTCCGGAAAGCAGTCTTAAGAATATCTGCATCCCTGATCTTTAACTGGTGATATCCTGAACGGAGATCAATCTTAGAGAACACTCGTGCTCCCTGAAGCTGGTCAAATAAATCATCAATACGAGGCAAAGGATATTTGTTCTTGATCGTTACCTTGTTCAATTGCCTATAATCGATGCACATTCTCATCGTGCCATCCTTCTTTTTCACAAATAGAACCGGTGCACCCCAAGGTGACACACTAGGGCGAATGAACCCTTTATCTAGGAGTTCTTGAAGTTGCTCCTTTAATTCTTTCAAATCTGCTGGTGCCATACGATACGGTGGAATAGAGATAGGCTGAGTACCCGGAACCAGGTCAATACCAAAATCAATATCCCTGTCCGGCGGCATGCCAGGCAGGTCTGTAGGAAATACATCGGGAAAATCCCGCACAACTGGAACAGAATCGATGCTTGGAGTCTCAGCTCCAACATCCCTTATGAACGCTAGGTATGCAAGGCAACCCTTCCCAACCATACGTTGGGCTTTCAAGTATGATATCACCCTACCGGGAATATAATCAGTCACGCCACGCCACTCGATCCGCGGCACACCCGGTGTAGCCAAGGTAACTGTCTTAGCATGACAGTCTAAAATAGCACGACATGGAGATAACCAATCCATGCTCAAAATAACATCAAAATCTACCATGCTTAATAGAAATAGATCAACTCGGGTCTCCAGACCCCCAATAGTTATTACACACGACTGATACAGACGGTCTACAACAACAGTGTCACCCATCAGGGTAGACACATGAACAGGTAGAGCTAGAAGCTCACGGGGCATACCCAAATAATGAGCAAAATATGAAGACACATATGAATAAGTGGAACTGGGATCAAATAATACAGAGGCATCTCTGTGGAAGACTGAAACAATACTTGTAATAACAGCATCAGAAGCACTGGCATCTGTCCTGCCTGGAATAGCATAGAATCGAGCCTGGCCACCGCCTGCTCGACCTCCCCCTCTAGGGCGACCTCTAGCTGCCTGACCACCACCCCTAGCTGGCTGGGCGGATGATAAAGTAACTAGAGCAGAAGTCGAGGGTTGACCCCTCTGTTGGAACGATCTAGCTCCACGATGAGGATAATATTTCCGTATGTGGCCCACCTCGCCACACTCAAAACAGATCACCGGTGCTCTAGCAGATGCACTCGGTCTAGAAGGACCCTATGCTGATGGAGAATGAGCTGGGAGGGCGCTAAGTGTTGACTGGCCCTGCTGCAACCCATGATAGCCACGAACTGCAGATGCCCCATTATACCCTGGGCTTACTGACTGAGCAGGCCTGAATGAACGGCCTCTTCCTTGCTGAAACTGGCCTCTCGAAGGAGTACCACTGAAATTACCCGGTCCTCGAGGCCTCTTAGCCTCCCTTTCCTCTCGCTCTTGACGGCGAACCATCTCAATTTCGCGAGCTATATCGACCACTTCCTCGAAAGTAGCACCCAATACTCTCTCCCTGGTCATAAGAATGCGAAGATGGTAGTTAAGGCCATCCACAAACCTCCTGATCCTTTCACGATCAGTCTGAACCATCCAGACAGCATGTCGAGCCAACTCAGAAAATCTTGACTCATACGGCGATACAGTCATATCCCCCTGGCGCAGCCATTCAAACTGTCTACGCAGCTCCTCTCTGCGGGACTGCGGCACATACTTCTCCAAGAAAAGAGTGGAGAACTGTTGCCAAGTAAGAGGCGCTGCATCAACCGGCCTACGTCGCTCATAAGCCTCCCACCAATTAAAGGCAGCTCCCGTGAACTGAAATGTGGTGAATGCCACACCATTAGACTCAAGAATCCCGGCCGTCCGGAGCATTCGCTGACACTTGTCAAGAAAACCTTGGGCATCCTCACCCTCAGTACCACTGAATGACGGCGGCTGGAGTCTAGCAAACCTCTCAAGACGACGTTGCCCATCGTCTGGCATAACTGGTACTACATGCTCCTGAGCTGGTGCAGCCGGCTGGGCTGGAGGTTCCCCCAGCATCTGAAGTCCCTGCACTACCTGCTCAGGCGTACGGGCAACTAGAGTCTGATTGCCTCCCCCGGCCTGAGAAGCAGTCGCAGTTGTCGTGGCTGAAACCGCCTGAGCTAGGCCAGTGCATACATTTAGAATCTGAGCCAAGGTCTCCTGTAGACCTGGAATGGCTGCAGGCACATCTGGTGCCTGAACTGGGGCTGCTTGGGCCTGTTCTTGGGCTGGGGCAGCTAGTGGATCAACAGATGCTGCCCTCGCCGCTCTGCCTCTACCACGACCACGACCGCATCTACGGCCTCTGGTGGCCTCAGTGGGTGGTATTGGTGGTCGTCCACCTCGTCCAGTAGTTCGTGGCCTCTCCATCTGTGAGAGAACATGATAGCAGAAGTATTAGTTCTCGGATCAACAAGTTCGCACGATAAGGATTTAAATAACATGGAATTTTCCTAAAAAGGTTCTGCAGCCTCTCGAAGATAAGTACAGACGTCTCTGTACCGATCCGCAAGACTCTACTAAACCCGCTCATGACTCGTGAGACCTATGTAACCTAGGCTCTGATACCAACTCTGTCACGACCCAAAATCCCAACCTGGTCATGATGGCGCCTTTCATGAAGACAAGTCCAACAAATCCCACTTAAACTTTGCTCAATCCGTTAAATAACAAGAAGACAATATAATTACGATTTGATAAGAGTAAACTTGCGGAAAAATATATATAGCAAACCATCCCGACTACAGCCCTCAGATCGGAGTGTCACAAAGTCATGATCCACTAATGAAATCCTAATAATAAAATAACTATTACAATATCTTAGGCACAATTGTTTGAAGAAAGTGGAATCAACAAAATAAAGAGACACGGGGCTACGGACGCAACAGCTACCTCGTAACCTCCGAATCACCGCCCTGGCAGTAGTAGTCAATGCCTCAAAGCGGAACTGTTAACGCCTGAATCTGCACACATGGTGCAGGGAGTAATATGAGTACTTCCAACTCAGTGAGTAATACACATAAATAATGACTGAAAGTAAGAAAACACATAATGCACAAGGCAGTCCATAAAGAAGCAATGAAACATCATTGAATTAGTAAACCAGTAAAATCAAGTAAATAACGTGAAGTAAACGAAACCACTTTAAAACCGCCCCTCAGGCTCAATATCATTTGAATACATGCCCCTCGGGCTCAATAACATTTAAAAAACATGCCCCTCGGGCTTAGTATCATTTAAAACAGTAAAACCTTTCAAACTCCGGTTACCAGTTGTCATTGTTACCAACTGTAACCTACAGTTGTCCTTGTTACCAACTGTAATTCTATCAAACTCCGGTTACCAGTTGGCATTGTTACCAACTGTAACCTACAGTTGTCATTGTTACCAACTGTAAATCTATCAAACTCCGGTTACCAGTTGTCATTGTTATCAACTGTATTATCTACCCATCTCCGGTTATCAGTTGTCATTGTCACCAACAGTAATTATCATTATGTGTACCCTGCGCTCACTGTGGGTGGTTCAGACTCCGGGAGGGACTTCTTACGGCCCAACCGCTATATCATATCTCGTGGCGGCGTGCCACCCGATCCCATTTACATCATATCCGTGGCGGCGTGCCACCCGATCTATTTCAAAATCATTTGAAAACATCATTAAATTTTCAAAACCGAGTTCAAATAATGATTCCAATCATTAACAAATACCCCCGAAGGGTTTACATAACCGGCGTGAAGCCCAAATATGATTTCAGTAAACAAAACAGTGATTAATTACCCCTGAAGGATTCACGTAACCGGCACGAAGCCCAAATATGGCTAGAAGTCCAAATCATTATATTATCAAATCAATCAATTAGGTAGTAAAAATCATCAATCGGGACGGACCAAGTCACAATCCCTAGTAGTAAACGACCCCACGCTCATCATCGAGCGTGTGCCTTACTTTAATATAGCACTACGATGTGCAATCCGGGGTTTCAAACCCTCAGAGCATCATTTACAATCATTCCTCACCTCAAACCGGCTAAATCCTTAGCCTGCGACGCCTTTGCCCTTTGAATTGGCCTCCACGTGCGTCGAATCTATCCAAATTCATAATAATTACATCACATTATGCTATGGGGACCAAGCCCAAGCGAAAATAATCAAATTTATTAGGAAATCCCGAAATTAGACTCAAAACTGAAAGTGGGGCCCATTTCTCGAAATTGTTCGAAACCCACAAAATGTAATAACCCATTACAATACGAGTCCATGCATATCAAGTTTGTCAAATTCCGGCACCGGATTGACCTTAAATCCCCAATTGCATATTTTCAGAAATTGAGGAGAAAACCCAGGTTCTTCTTTCACGATTTCATGAATTCATAATGGGATTAAGCATGAAAATCATAATCTAAGAGGGATTTAGGGTAGAGAACACTTACCCGATGTTTCTTTTGAGACTCCCTCTCTATTTGTTTCGAACCTCACTTTAATCCTCTTCTTAAAGCCCCAAATGTGTCTAAGGTAGTACAACCCCTTTCTTTGCAAGATTAATCATGTAAATCTTCTTTGCATGTGGGTTTGGGGGTGATTTATAGTGGTTCTTTGTGTTGGAAGATGTTTTCTCTCGTGGGTATTGAGTCTTGTATTTCAGATGTGCACAAATGGACCCTAGGTCCTATTTATAGAGGGTCAAAAATCGGGCAAAAGTACCCTACCTGATCAATTTCGCGGCCAGGAAAGGGAATTTGCGGTTCGCTTTTCACGTATGCGAACCGCATTCTCGTCGCGGATTGGACATAAAGGTTGTCCAAGTTTCTGCCTCATTTCGCGATCCCCAGGTCCATTTCGCGATTCGCTTTTCAAGAAAGCGAATCGCTTTTTCGTCGCGAAATCATCCCCCAAGTTTCTGTCCGTGTTCGCGACCTCAATGTCCATTTCGCGATTCGCTTTTTGATTATGCGAATCGCTTTTTCGTCGCGAATCTCCCCTTCAGCCTCTGCTTCAGTTCGCGACCATTTTGTCAATTTCGCGATTCGCTTTTCAAGAAAGCGAATCGCTTTTTCGTTGCGATTTTGGCCTTAAGCTTCTGCTTCAGTTCGCGATCAATTTGAGGAGTTCGCGGTTCGCTTTTCTAAAATGCGAACCGCATTCTTGTCGCGAACCTCATCTGACCTCTTCCTCGTTTACGAAATTAAGCCTAACTTTTTCATACGGAGTCCGATTTAGACGATTCTTTTTGGTATGGCTCCGTAATTTCGATACGGATCTAATGTCTCAAACAAAACTGAATTTGGAGCTCGTTTACTAATTTTTATATTAATTATACCTGAAGGTGCGATGTTAACGCTTTATGAAGCGATGAACTAAGTCCCGTCAACAATTCAAAATTCATCCGAGACCCCCGGGACTTTATCTGAACAAGAACACATATTCTATAATCTTATTTAAACTTGTTCCAACCATCGAAACTCTAAAATCTCCATCGTATTATCAAATTTGCATTTGATTCAAGCCTACGGACTCCAAAGATTTCTAAGTCGTTCGCTTGATTCGAACCTGACCAAACCATGTCGGAATGGTCTGAAATTTTGCAAACAAGTCTTAAATTGCATAACGAAGCTACAACAACTTTCGGAATTCCATTCCGACTTCCGGATCAAAATTTTACCTATCGGCCGGCCAATTCAAGCCTAGTTTTGTTCGAGGTCTCCAAAACATATTCCGGTCACTCTCCTAAGTCGTAAATCCTCTCCCGAAGCTAACTGAGTCGTCGGAACTCACATCCAAACCCTCTAACTCATAAGTCAACATACAGTTGACTTTTACAACTTAAGCCTCCGCGAAAGAGATTAAGTGTTTCATTTCTACTGAATTTACTTCGAGTGAAACTTACTCAACTTGATTTCACATAATATAATTAAATAAATAAAACGGGGCATAAAATGGGTCATCACATAATACCACAATAGGAAGCCTCGTTATTAAATCTGATGGTCCCTACTGTGCCTGAATATTCTAGAACAAGGAAATTAAATAAGAAAATAGTATCCTTGGTGGGTTAGGAGACTGCTACACATTTTTGGTACGTAGTAGATTCTTACACGTTTTTGGCTACATGGTTTTAGGAGGAATAAGACACCAAAATAATTTTGGTCTTGTTTTCTAACCTAAGAAAACGTGTAAAAGAAAAATAATTTTTTGGTCTTGTTTTAAAAACAGAGATAAATGTGAAAACAAGAAGAAACCAAAAAAAAAAAAAGAAGAGAAAAACGTAAAAACTGAAGCAGCAACGAACTCTTAAGGCAGCTTCTGTTGTTGGCCGAATTTTGACACACAAAAAGGGTACTATTTTTCTTGAACAAAAAGTACTTTCCACTCAAGTATCACGTTCGGTAGAAATTCAGGATACACAGTAGAAGACCGTAGAACTGGATAGCATGAATATCATTGAAGATTTGTGCAGTAACTTCAAGAGGTTAGTGTTTCTATCTCGTTAGTGATTATATTTATCTAGTTTACATGTAAAATTATTTGGTCTTGGGTGATTGCTTCCGTTGCGTTTATATGCCTATTTCTATCAATTGGCATCAAGAGCCGTCTTACATCTAACTAGATAATATAATACGTCATAAAACAAAAATAAGAGAATTAGTATTATTTTTTGAATGCATGTTTGTCATGTTAAAAACAATAATGTTTTATGAAAAACGATATTGATTGTGTAGTTTATAAATTCTGGAATCGAGACTATGTTAGAATCAGAAACAACGTGTTACTTCATGAAATAGAAATCATAGTTTTGATGTTATTTTTGAATGATAGTTTGTCTGAATTTATGAATTCATGAATCATGAATATTATTAGAATCGTATAAATAATATGATTGTATCTGATTTTATTCAAAAGTATAAAAACGAAAAAAAAAATCGATTTTACCGAATGGTCATAGTTTTGGAGTTCTGAATTTTTTGACGAACTCCGATTGACCTGAAATTTGGTAGGTTCATTGAAAACGGTCAAATGAACAATACTCACTGCATTGCTATGACCAACGACATTTTTTGGCCATCCGGGGTCGTTTAGATGGGTTTTTGGGCGTTTTTCTGTTTTTAGAAAAAAATTTATTAACCGAAAATATTTATTTTAACAAATAATGGTGTTAGGGTTCATTCTCTATGGTCTCCATTATAAATAACAATAATATAATAAATTTATGTGTTGACATAGGTCTTCCTCCCCATCGGATAGATTTATTGTGGTTAATTAATGTGTTGTAATCCCTAATTAATTGATAACTTGTCTTGACTCTCCATCTGAGTTACACGTTGGTTCAATGGAACTAGGGATAATTTAATGTGATATCTACCTAATATAAATCATCAGTTTACTCTCCATCTGAGTTGGTTCTGATTTTTATGGGGTAATATATCTGACATGACTCATATATTTTGCATGAATAGTTAAGTTTTCCCATCGAATCTAACTATTCGGTAAGCATAGTTTTATGTGTGATGTGGTTTGAATTTAATTATTTGTTTAACATATCTAATGATCTATTTGATGTTTATATCTCCCAGATTAATCATGTCTTCCTTCAACCCACTTACCGTTATTCTGAACCAAAACAAGTTAGAGGGTCCGAATTATGTTGACTGGAAACGAAACTTGGATATTGTCCTAACTGCTGAAGGTTACAAATTTGTGCCGATTGATGAGTGCCCAGAAAAACCTGGGGATAATGCTCCGGAAGATCAGGTTAAGGCCTATGAAAAATGGGTTAAGGCTGATGAGATGGCGCGATGTTACATTCTTGCCTCTATGGCGAATGTTTTGCAACATCAGCATCAGGCAATGGGGTCTGCGTACGATATGCTTGAAAATCTTAAAGAGATGTTCGGAGAGCAAAATCGTGCGGCTAAGCAGACAACCATGAAAGCCCTTTTGAACACTAAGATGGCTGAAGGATCTTCGGTTCGGAAGCATGTACTTGACATGATGAGTCTTCCGAACGAACTCGAGGTGCTTGGAGCTGTGATTGATAAGTAATCTCAAGTTGAGATGGTCCTACAGACTCTGCCTGATAGTTTTCAACAATTTCGCTTGAATTACAATATGAACAAAATGGATTTGTCACTTGCGAGATTGTTGAATGAGCTGCAGGCGGCAGAGTCCATTATCAAGCAGCAAGCCCCAGCTGTGGCAATGACTGTTGAGAAAGGTTTAGTTTCTAAGCCGAAAGGCGGACAGAAAAAGAAGAAGGCTTGCAAGGTTGTGGCACCCGTAGGTGCTGCTGGTGGTGTAAGCAAGCCTAAGGGCAAGTGTTTTCACTGCAAGCAGTCTGGGCACCACAAGAAACAATGTCCCACCTATTTGGCCAAGATGAATAAGCAAGGTAATTCATTTTTAAATGTCGTTGAAACTTGTTTAGCGGCTGTTTCTACCATGTCATGGTGTGTAGATTCGGGAGCCACTAATCATATCTGCACTTCTTTGCAGGGGTTTCAGGAAACGCGTCGGCTAAGTGAGAATGAAATTTGCGTTTTTCAAGCCAATGGCGAACCAGCACCAGCTTTAGCATTAGGATATATTAGAGTTGAGTTTAGTAGTGATAGAGTTTTGAATTTAAAAGACGTTTTATATGTACCTTCCATTAGAAGGAATTTGCTTTCAGTTTCTAGATTAATGGATGCTGGTTATAATGTCTTTTTTATTAATAACTCTGCCATTATTAAGTATAATAGACTTTTTATCTACACTGCTGCTAGAGTAAATGATCTGTTTATGCTTAATATTTCTCCTGAAATGCTACAACCAAAAGAGCTAAATAACATTGACCTGTCACATAAAAGAAAGCGTATTTCAGAATTGAGTCAAACTTATTTATGGCATTTACGTCTAGGTCATATAAATCTAAATAGGATATCAAGGTTGGTTTCTGATGGACCCCTGAGTTCATTGAAAGTGGAGGCACTACCAACATGCGAATCCTGTTTAGAAGGAAAAATGACCAAGAGATCCTTCCCTTCAAAAGGAAATAGAGCCAGTGATAAGTTAGAATTAATCCATTCCGATTTGTGTGGACCTATGAATATACAAGCAAGAGGTGGTTTTGAGTATTTTATAACTTTCACAGATGACTACTCCAAATACGGATATATTTATTTGTTGCGCCGTAAGTCTGAGTGCTTTGAGAAATTCAAAGAATTTAAGACAGAAACGAAGAAACGACATGATAAACATATCAAATCATTGCAATCTGATCGCGGCGGTGAATACCTTTCTGCGGAATTCATTAGATACTTATCAGATTGTGGAATAACATCTCAATTATCTGCTCCAGGAACACCACAACAAAATGGTGTAGCAAAGAGAAGAAATAGAACCCTTATGGAAATGGTCAGATCAATGTTGAGTTATTCCGATCTACCCTCATCCTTTTCGGGATATGCTTTAGAAACAGCTAATTACATTCTGAATTTGGTTCCTTCCAAGTCAGTACCTTTGACTCCAACAGAATTGTGGACTGGGCGCAAACCCAGTCTGCGGCATATTCGAGTTTGGGGTTGTCCAGCACATGTGTTGAAAGGGAAAACAGATAAATTGGAATCGAGGACAGAGGTGTGCGTTTTTATTGGATATCCAAAAGGAACAAAGGGAGGTTTATTTTATTGTCCAAAAGAAAAGAAGGTAATTGTTACGACAAATGCCAAATTTATGGAAGAGGATTATTTAATAAACCATGTTCCTAGAAGCAAACTTGTTTTGCAGGAATTGAGCAAAGAAATAACAAAAGATCCATCTCTAAAACACATCCCGGCAGCCAGTATTTATTTACCACTGCGTTCTCGTAGTGGGAGGAATGTCAATAGGCAAGAGAACGCACAAGAGGCATTGCCCGACATCTCGCTGCCCTAAAGCAGTAGGAGTAATGTTGAGCAACCTGCAATTGAAGAACAAGCTCATGAAATCCTGGCACCACAAGGTGAGGACACTAACGTTGAGCACCCAGTTTTTCAAGATAATGCCGTGGACGAATATGCACCTGTAGTGTCTCGTCGTAGTGAGAGAATTATTAGAAAACCTTCTCGGTATGTACTATTGGGAGAATCTTACGATAGGATACCTGAAGAGACTAATATAGAACCTCTAAATTACGACGAAGCACTACAGGATATAGATGCTGAAAAATGGATTGCTGCTATGAAATCTGAAATGGAGTCTATGTACTCCAATAAAGTCTGGGATCTTGTGGAACCACCTGCGGGAGTCAAACCTATTGGCTGTAGATGGATCTATAAGAAAAAGAAAGAAGTGGATGGAAAAGTGCAAACTTTTAAAGCAAGGCTTGTTGCGAAAGGGTTTACTCAGAAAGAAGGGATCGATTATGAGGAAACTTTTTCGCCGGTAGCCATGCTTAAATCAATTAGAATCCTCTTATCTATTGCTACTCATTATGATTATGAGATCTGGCAAATGGATGTCAAGACGGCTTTCCTTAATGGAAGTCTTGATGAGTGCATTTATATGGCACAACCAGACGGTTTCAAGAAAAGCGGTGATGAGCACATGTTGTGTAAGTTGAACAAATCCATTTATGGATTGAAACAGGCATCTAGGTCATGGAACACTTGTTTTAACAAGTCGATTAAGACTTTCGGTTTTGATCAATGTGAACACGAGTCTTGTGTCTATAAAAAATGGGATGGAGAAAAGGTAGCGTTTTTGGTACTGTATGTAGACGATATCTTGCTCATAGGAAATAATGTGGGCATGTTGATTTCAGTCAAGGAGTGGTTGTCCTCACATTTTGATATGAAGGACTTGGGAGAAGCAGCTCATATCCTTCTGATCAAGCTCACGCGAGATCGCAAGCAAAGGATATTAGGCTTGTCTCAAGCACTTTATATTGATACTATCATCACTAGATTTAGCATGCAAGATTCCAAAAAAGGATTCCTTCCTTTTAGGTATGGAATCTCTCTGTCCAAGGATCAGTCTCCCAAAACGGCTGATGAGATAGAGAAGATGAAAGCGGTCCCTTATGCTTCTGCTGTAGGGAGCCTTATGTATGCAATGCTATGTACTAGACCTGACATCTGCTTTGCTGTTGGCATAGTTAGCAGATTTCAGTCTAATCCTGGGAGAGAACATTGGACTGCCGTTAAGCATATAATCAAGTACCTGAAAAGGACTAGGGATTATATGTTGGTTTTTCACTCAAGAGATCTTGTACCCATTGGGTATACAGACTCAGATTTCCAGTCAGATAGAGATTCTAGAAAATCTACCTCAGGACATGTGTTTACCTTAGGAGGAGGAGCCATAACTTGGAGGAGTATTAAGCAATCATGTGTTGCTGATTCCACCATGGAAGCCGAATATGTGACTGCCTCTAAGGCTGCCAAGGAGGCTGTTTGGCTCGGGAACTTCCTGAAAGAGCTTGGTGTTGTCCCTTCAGTACAAGCACCAATTATACTTTATTGTGATAATAGTGGTGCGGTTG
>MCJB01052635.1:0-22721 GCA_002018475.1 Nicotiana obtusifolia | reverse complement strand
CCATAACCCGCCCTAGTAGTGGTGTTTAATTTAGACCCATAACTTCCATTCCCAATTTCATGGATTCTTACATGCATGCGTTGGGTCTTCAAGAATTTCTAAGAGAATGGGTGAAGGAACTTACCTTGCATGTTGATTAGCCTATTTCTCTTCCTCGATTCTTCAATCTTTAAGTTTTGCCTTTGGTTTGGGTTCGCTTTTCCATTTCGCGAACCGCATTCTCGTCGCTTTTCTCGCCTGGGACTTTCTGTTCGTGTTCGCGATGGCCTTGTTGATTTCGCGAACCGCTTTTCCCATTTTGGGGTTCGCTTTCCTCACATTGCCGTCGCTTTTTCGACAAGAAGCCAACCCAGGCTTCTGCCTCACTTCGCGACACAGAAGGCTGATTTCGCGAACCGCTTTTCAGTTTCGCGGTTCGCTTTTTCCACAATGCATCGCTTTCCTCCTTTATTTTTTTTTTTATTTTTTTTGTTTTCCCGCCCTTTCTTTCTTAACATTTTCAACACTTTTCAATATTTCTCTTACTCATAGGCCCATACACACTTGCCACATCACGGCACAATCAAGTAGGTGAATTTACGGGGTATCACATTCTCCCCCCCTTAGGAACATTCGTCCTCGAATGTGGGGATACATATACAATAGAGAAAACAATGTAAGGAAAAGAAATCACAGCCCTAAGGCTCACATAGGTTCGTGATTGAATCATCATGATAAAAAGGAAACAATTAACAATAAGATTCTTACTTACCGCTTAAGGCGTTTCTTTCATTGTATTTTGAGCTCTTTCAGCATCATCATTATTCATGTTCTGGAATAAATACGGATACTTGGATTTCATTTTTTCTTCTGCTTCCCATGTCATTTCTTCTACATTTTGATTTCTCCACAACACTTTAACAGAAGCTACCTCTTTTGTTCGTAGATTACGGATTTGTCTATCCAATATGGCTACGGGAACCTCTTCATATGATAGATTCTCCGTAACCTGTACATCATGGATGGGGACGATCCGGGAAGGATCTCCAATACACTTCTTTAACATTGACACATGAAATACTGGATGGACGAACTCCATTTCTGAGGGTAGTTCTAATTCATAAGCCACATGTCCGATCCGCTGAAGGATTTTATACGGACCAATGTATCTGGGACTCAATTTGCCTTTCTTTCCGAAACGCATGACACCCTTCATGGGTGAGATTTTCAAGAACACCCAATCATCAACCTGAAATTCTAAGTCACGACGTCGGACATCTGAATAAGACTTTTGTCTGCTTTGTGCTGTCCTCAATCGTTCTTGTATCATTTTCACCTTTTCACTAGCCTGGTGAATCAGGTCTGGCCCATGTAACTCAGTCTCACCAACTTCAAACCACCCAATTGGTGATCTACATTTTCTCCCGTACAAGGCCACATATGGGGCCATCTTTATACTGGAGTGGTAACTATTGTTATAGGCAAACTCTATGAGTGGAAGATGGTCATCCCAACTTCCTTTGAAATCTAGCACACATGCCCGTAACATATCCTCAAGTGTCTGGATAGTACGTTCAGCTTGTCCGTCCGTTTGTGGATGAAAAGCTGTACTGAGACTCACCTGTGTACCCAAGCCTTTTTGGAAAGACTTCCAAATGTTAGCTGTAAATTGGGCTCCTCTGTCTGATATTATGGACATTGGTACTCCATGGAGCCTAACAATTTCTTTGATGTACAGCTTTGCATATTCTTCAGCTGTGTAGGTTGTCTTGACAGGTAAGGAATGAGCACATTTGGTAAGGCGATCAACTATTACCCAAATGGAGTCAAACCTACGACTCGTGCGAGGTAACCCGACAATGAAGTCCATGTT
Organism: Nicotiana obtusifolia; assembly: GCA_002018475.1. NCBI lineage: Eukaryota > Viridiplantae > Streptophyta > Magnoliopsida > Solanales > Solanaceae > Nicotiana > Nicotiana obtusifolia. The sequence goes on along the minus strand of MCJB01052635.1, from coordinate 20,869 downwards.
GATTACCTCCCATTTCCAAGTAGGAATTTCTATGCTTTGAAGCAATCCTCCTAGTTTCTGGTGCTCTACTTTCACTTGTTGACAATTAGGACACTGGGCCACAAAATCAGCAATTGATCTTTTCATTCCATTCTACCAATACTGTTCCTTGGCATCATGATACATTTTGGTTGAGCCAGGATGGATAGAGTATCTGGATTGGTGGATCTCCTTCATAATCCTTTCCCGTAACTGTGCCACATCGGGCACACACAATCGACCTTGACATCTCAAGGTCCCATCCCCTGTGATCTCGAAAGTTGAGACCTTGCCCTGCCGAACATTTTCTTTTAATTGTAGCAAGGTGGGATCTTCATATTGCCGTGCTTTCACTTCCGTCACAAGAGATGATTCCGAGGTGTTATGCACAACAACACCTCCATTCTCGGAGTCTAGCAATTTAATTCTCATGCTGGCTAGCTGATGAAGTTCTTTAGTCAAACTTCGCTTGCCCATTTCCACATGCACTAAACTCCCCATAGACTTACGACTGAGGGCGTCAGCCACAACATTAGCTTTGCCCGGATGATACAATATTTCAACGTCGTAGTCTTTCAACAATTCGAGCCAACGTCGTTGCCTCAAATTCAACTCTTTCTGGCTGAAGATATATTGCAAACTTTTGTGGTCTGTATAAATGTCGACATGGACACCATAGAGATAATGTCGCCATGTCTTCAAAGCATGTACCACTGCAGCCAATTCTAAGTCATGGGTGGGGTAATTCTTTTCGTGTTTCTTCAACTGTCTTGAAGCATAAGCAATTACCCTTCCGTGTTGCATCAATACACAACCCAAGCCTATACCGGATGCATGACAATATACCACATAGCCTTCCGTTCCGTCGGGAAGAGTAAGGACTGGAGCGGATGTTAATTGATCTTTCAGTTCTGAAAACTCTGCTCTCACTTATCTGTCCATAGAAACTTTGCAGCTTTTTGAGTCAGCTTAGTCAACGGCGCGGATATAGAAGAGAATCCTTCTACAAACCGCCTGTAATATCCTGCTAACCCCAAGAAACTACGGACTTCTGATGGTGTAGTAGGCCTTGGCCAATTCTTGACCGCATCGATCTTTTGAGTATCGACGGTAATACCTTCATCGGATATCACATGGCCTAAGAATGCCACCGAGCTCAGCCAAAACTCACATTTGTCGAGTTTTGCATACAACCTGTGGTCTCGGAGAGTCTGCAAGACTATCCGCAAATGGCCCATATGTTCTGCCTCTGAGTGTGAATATACTAAGATGTCATCAATGAATACCACCACGAACACATCAAGATAGGGTCTGAATACAGTGTTCATGAGATCCATAAAAGCAGCTGGGGCATTTGTTAGCCCGAATGACATCACTAGAAATTCCTTTTCCTTACTTATTTCAATTCTTTTCAAAATCTTTCTTACTCCTAAGCCTTTACACATACCATATTATACTCAAATAGTAGGTAAAATTATATTCCTTACGCCTTTCGTTTTTCCGCCCTTTTTCTAATAAACTTTTACTAAATTTTTCAACCCTTCTTTTTATTCTTAGGCCCATATACACTCGCCACGTTACGGCGTAATTACATCGGAAAATTTACGGGGTATTACATATTGATACTATAGCATGTGAGTTGTCCGTACAACACGTGAGTTGTCCGTGCAATGAATATTAATGTGAGATCTGGGAGAGCTGGTTACCATTATTGGATCGGGTTGCGTGCCGCAACGGGCTGATATTCAGTTATTGCATTTCATCTTTACTTGTAATTCCCTTGACTGATTACCTAATTTACTTGCACATCTTCCTTATATGCTGTATTGTTGACTGAGCAGAACACTTTAAAACCAATAGTTGTGGGCATCAAAAATGGTTTCACCTGAGATTTTCTGACTTGATCATATATCTGTTCTATACTTGTTAAAATTTTGAACTCACAGGTGTTAGTGAGAATAATTTATAGTTCTTGCTTCTTTTATCTCGCTGAGGTTAGTTAGGATACTTATTGAGTACACGAGGTTGATTGTATTCATACTACACTTCTGCACCTTGCATGTAGATTTTGGGATGCTGATGTCGTTGTGTAAGGCGGAAGCAGGCATTGAAGACGCACCTGCATTCCAGTCATAGCTGCCTCTTGTTCTTGGTAGTTTTAGCATTTTTAATATGTTCATGTATATTCCAAATAGATGATGTATTTATTTCATACCTTCTTTGTAAATACTAAATCTTAGAAGCTCATGATTTGTTCTACCAGTCCCTGAATAGTGTATTAAAGTTCAGATATTTCTTGGCTTATTTTTCTCAGTAAATCTTATCTGAATTAGATTATTGTTAATTGACTTACCTAGCAGGTTGGGTTAGGTGCAATCACGACTATTTGAATTTTGGGTCGTGACAATAAGAATGGTTCTTAGGAGAGCTTTCATCAAGAGAGACGAGAGAAGAAAAGTATTAGTTTTGCTGCAGATTTTTATTCCAATCGGCCAACTTTAAATCACGTTTTCCAATTTGTTAACCGTTGGATCGGGATGAAATTTTGATTGAATGTTCGTAATATCTTGGTCTTTGATTAGAATGAAGGAGATTGAATTTTGAGGCCCCTAGCATATGATTTCGAGGCTCAAACAATAGCTCTAGTTTTGTGACTTCTCCTCTTTCTTCAATTGATTTGTTGTTGCTATTGTTGCTCCGTGTTTGTCACCTGTTATGTAGCCAATTTGGAGAACTTTTGTAACCCTCTTATTGTTATAGTGGAGTTTTTGGATCTTTGTGTCCCGTGATTTTTACCTTCGATTTGAAGGGTTTTCCACGTTAAAATTTGGTGTTCTTTATCTTCTTTATTTTCGGATTTGCCTTTTCCTCGACATTGCAGTAACTCATATAATGAATGACTAGACGACGATACTACCAAAGGCAGCTGGGGGTAGTGAATGTGCACGAAGGACTCTCATTCCTTCTTGTCATTGTAGTTTCACAAGTTTGTGAGTCCAGGGGTGTCTCAATGGGAGGCTAGTAAAGCCTTTGCTTTAGGCCCCAAAATTTTTATGTCCGAAATTTTTTAAGTAATTTATATTTTCTCTTAGATAATAAATATTCTTTTATAAAGAAAGGAATAAAGATTGTCTTCTTTTCAATAATAAAAATATTTTAGAATTTTAAATTAAGCTATTCAAGTTTTCATATTAGTAAATAATATTTTTTTATAATAATATCCGATGTAATATATTACAAATACATGGCTAGTATCCTTCTATTGTAATAAAGTAATTGCTAGTTAAAATGATACATGACTAGTATTCTTGAAATAATTTTTACTAATATAATAATATTATTTATATAAAGCTAAAGGTTTAATGTCTTTTAAGACTACCATCCTATAAACCAAAAAGTAAAAGAAAGAAAGAAAGAGAGAAAAAAAGCAGTATTAATATTTTATATATTTGCATTCAGTTAAAAAGTTTAATGTCGCTTATTAAATTTGGCTTTAGACCACTCCTTGTGATTGATGATTTCGGACTTGGGCGTATGTTCGGGTTGAGTATCGGATGGTCCGGAAGTATTTCGGCGCTTAATATAGAAAGTTAGCCTCGAGAAGGTTTATGTTATATTTTGGGACTGGTTTGTGTTATTGGATGGGGTCACGGGGGCCTCAGGTGTGTTTCGGAGGTGTTTGGGTTGTGTCACGCTCTTATTTGATGTTTTGGCATCGTTTCTTTGGGCATAAAGGGCACTATATTGAGAAAACAATCTTTGATTTATGATTGTATTGAACCATTAGATCCGTATCGTAATTATTGAGCCATAGCAACAATAATCGTTGAATTCTGATGTCGTATGAGAGAGTTATGCTCATTGCCGTGTCGGACAAAATTGCTGGTTTCTGGTACGAAATTTTGTTCTTCGTGTACGCGAGAGGTTTCACGAATGCGAAGAAGGATTTTTGGGTTGACCGATCAACGCAAAAAATGCTCTTCGAGAACACGAAGGTCTCCAGCGTAGGCGATGAAGAAAAATCATCTGGACAGTGTTTTAAACCGAGAATTTTAGTATTTTGGGCGTATCTTGAGTTCTAGAGCTCCGTTTGAGGTGATTTTCATGGCGTTGTTCTCGTCTCAACAAGGGGGTAAATATATGACCTTTATTTTGATTTTTTTCCATGATTATTTCTGTTGGTTATTATTTTTATCCGTGTTTGGATTGTAGAAATTGGGATTTTGAGTCCCAAAGTCGAGAAATGATAAATCCTTGATTTGAGGGTCGATTCATGGACGAAATTGAATGATGTTATGGATATAGACCATATCAGTTATGGATAACTTTTATTTTCAATAATTTTCTGAATCTGGACACGTGGGCTCGAGGGTTGACTTTATCGACTTTTCGAGCGGAGTTGGGAATTATTATAAATTGATTAGTTATAAGCATTGGAGTATATTTTGATTGATTTTTACGTTGTTTGACTAGTTTTGGGACGTTTGGCTTTGAGTTAAGGTGTTAGAGAGGCTTTGGAGCCGATTTTTCGGAGTGAGGTAAGTCTCCTGTCTTATCTCGTATGGGGGAAACTATCCCCTAGGTGATGTAATTGTTATGTGCTATTAGTTGTAGGTGCTACATACGCACGAGGTGACGAGAGTCCATGCGTAGCTAAAGCACGTTTATGTCCGGGTAGACTTAGGACTTTACCATGAAATATTTGAAATATTTGAATTCATTCTGCTGGCTTAATTAATTGAAATTATAATTGAAATTGATTTAGACATATATACATATATATTAGGCCGAGCTTTATTACTTTGAGATGTTGGCAAGTTATTTGAGAAACGGTAAAAGTTTTACTAACCTTGTGTTGATATACTGTATCATAAGCTTGTGTCTCGTAATTCGATAATTTCTTTCCTTTCTTGTGGAGTGGGCCAAATGCCTCGGTAGTATTATGTACCATACTCTCATGGGAGTGGGCCGTTTGCCTTGGCAGTACAATAGATGCATCTATGGTTCGTTCCACTCGACCCTTGGTAGTGTACACGTTATGATAGGATTGGGCCGATCGCCTCGGCAGTATTATATTCTTTCTTAAATCTGGCCGTACGACTTCGGCATATCATGTGTTATATCGCTAGCAATCCAAATATTCACGAGATTTTTTCCTTCCACTGATGCCTTGCATTTTATATTGTATTTCTTATTTATTTGATATTGACACTAGGTATTTTCTGAGCTGTTGAGATCTAGAATTCGAGATGAGAAATTGATATCGTTTAAAGAAATTTTTGGAGATTGTGTTAGTTACAAATTTACCTCACTGCTACTGTTGTGCTTCTTATCTGTTTATAATTTATCATATTGATTTATTAAACCACTAGTAAGTGTCGATATCGATCCCTAGTCACTACTTCTCCAGGGTTAGGCTAGATACTTACTGGATACGCATTGATTTATGTACTCATGCTGCACTTCTGCACTAAATGTGCAGGATCTGACACGTTTATTTGGTGGTCATCTTGGTGTGTAGGCGCATCTGCTGAGGAGAATTTATGGTGAGCTGCATTCCAGGCTACGCATTGCAGCCCATAGAGTCTTCATCGTACCATTTACTTTATTCTATCTTATTTACATTCCAGAGAGATATTGTATTATTATTGTTGTACTCCTTAGCAAAATGCTCATGCACTTGTGACATCGGATTTTGGGATATACTAGTTGATGCTTACGGTTCTGTATATTATCATCGCCTTTCATTTCTCTTATAAACTACAATATTTGTACCATCAAATTTCAGAAGCAGTGATAGCTAACGCTTTGTATTCAGCTTCTGCAATAGCGCAGGCAACTGTTGGTTTCTTTTTAGAGCCCCAAGAAATTAGATTGTCACCAAAGTAAATGCAGAATCCAGTGGTTGAGCGATGAATTGTTGGACAACCAGCTCCGCATAAGAGTAACAAAAAAAAGTGTTGAGATAGGGCGATGAGGAAATCTAAGACCATAATATAATGGAGAGTGCCTTTTAATTATTAAAATTTATGATTTTGAAAGTAATAAAATGAGTAATTAAATATATCTAACTTGCCTGACGGCGGAGTTAAGCGCCATCACGACCTATAGTGGATTTTGGATCGTGACAACTTGGTATCAGAGCTCTAGGTTCACTTGGGTGTCACGAGTCATGAGCAAGTCTAGTAGAGTCTTGCGAATCGGTACAGAGACGTATTTACTTATCCTCGAGAGGCTACAAGGCTATTAGGAGCACTTCCCTTCTTGATTCCTCTTTGTGCGATTTGATTCCATTGAAGATTATGCCTTCATTTCCTTCCTACTCAATCTTATGCGACGTGGAGCGCTTGTTATCAATTGGGATTGAGGAGTTGTAGTGGTACTGCAGACATGGTGCATGATGTTTCTCCCTACGTATTCGCGCAGTCTATTATCATCGCCTTGCTGAAGAGTACACTGTCGTTTCAGCCCACTATTCGTATTTCCTATGGTTTCGAGTCTATACACAGATTATTATGATGTTCAAGCGTTGTTATCACACAATATTGGTGTAATGGTAGGGTGCTTATTTATGTGTCGAGGTAGTGAATGACTCAAAAGGAGGATTTCTCAGTGATTTTGAGGTTCGACATTTAATTTCAGCAGAGGAAAGGCAATCGGACTGCAGATGTTCAGGCTTTGGTTGATTGAGTAATGAGACTTGATATATTTGAGCGTGGTGGAATTCTCGTTTGTGATGTGGTGTCGTCGTCATTGTTTGAACGTATTAAGGTTTGCCGGTGTTATGGTCTTCTTTGATTTGCCTTCGGGATAGGGTATTGTGAAATAGTGCCTAAGAAGCAGTTGTCAGAGATGACAGTGTGTAGCGATTTCAAAATCGAATCGGTGTTTCTACTGCTGATGGCTCGAGAAAGATGATCTTCGAGGAGGCTTAGAGTTGGTAGCAATTTATTAGTTCAGGTGCTACAGAGATGGATTTTGATTTGAGGCAAGATTTGGGTAGCGAAGGATGAGGAAGGATATGGTGGGAGGTGTCTCGCGTTGGTTGAATTGCTAGCTAGTGAAGTATGAAAAGCAGAGGTCAAGAAATTGCTTAAAGGAGATGGTTTAATCGAAGTGGGAGTGGCAGAGTAGCATATGGATTTTGTGGTAGGATGGCCACATGCCTCGAGAAAAGTTTAGAGCGATTTGGAATCATGGTGGACACCAACTTTTATTGAACAATTTACAGCCAACGATCATAATTGGCAAGGTGATGTTGACTCGCGCAGAGCCATTAAGTAGAAAGGAGCCGGTTTGATAGAATTGGATGACTTGGCAGCCATGAGAGAAGAAATGGCTAAATTGGCAAATCAGATGAATCGAATGACTATGCAGCAGGTTCAACCCAGGCAGCAGGTTCAACAAATGTCACTATGCTGTGAGATGTGTGGTCCCACCAATCCAGAGTCTATGTATTATGTGGGACAACAAAGCAGAGGGCCCGTGAATCAGCATGCACAGTATGGGAATTCCTACAATCCTAATTGAAGGAATCATCCCAATTTTTCATGGGGTGGTAATAAGCAGCAGCAGAATATGAGCAGACCGCGAGGAAAATATAACCAACCACAGAGACAACCTCCTCCATCTGATGACAACACGAATGAGTTACTGAAGCAGCTTGTGCAAGACAACAAGCAGTTCAGAACTGAGTATCAAACCCTCACTACTACAGTGAGGAATCTGGAGCGCCAGTTGGGGCAGCTAGCCGGGGCACAGAATACTCGACCTGCTGGGGCACTACCCAGCGACACTGAAGCTAATCCATGGGCAGCACTAAATGCAGTTTCATTGAGGAACGAGAGACAGCTAGAAGAGGTCGAAAAGAAAAAGAAAAAGCAGGTAACCTTCAATGAAAAACCAACTACCATTGAGGTAACTGCAGAAAAGGGCAAGGAAGTGGAAAAATCAGTCAACGAGGCATGAGCTAAGCAACCCCCACAAATGGTTGCAAGGCCACCACCTCCCTTTCCACAAAGATTACGAAAGTTGAGAGACAATGAGGCCTATAAAAAATTCCTTGAGATCTTAAAACAGGTACAAATTAACATTCCACTGGTGGACATTTTACAAGAGGTGCCGAAATATGCAAAGTACATCAAGGATATTGTGGCTAACAAAAGAAGATTAACTGATTATGAAATGGTGGCACTTACTGAAGAGTGCAGTTCGAGAATTCAAGGCAAATTACCGCAAAAATTAAAGGATCTGGGCAGCTTCACGATTCTTGGGAAGAGCACTATGCGACCTCAGAGCAAGCATAAATTTGATACCGCTTTCAGTGTTCCGACAGTTGGGGTTGGGTGATCCACGCCCAACCACAGTCATATTATAGCTGGCAGACCACTCTTTGGCTCATCCGGAGGGTGTGATTGAGGATGTACTAGTCCAAGTTGGCTCGTTTATATTTTCGGTGGACTTCATCATTTTGGACTACGAGCCAGATCAGGACGTCCTATTTATTTTGGGGCGTCCCTTCTTAGCTACCGGCCGAGCTATCATAGATGTTTGTGAAGGAAAGATGACTATGCGGGTAGAGGACCAAGAAGAAGTTTTAATGTTTATAAAGCACTACGACTGCCGACACATTACGAGGAGTTGTCCATGATTTCAGTGGTGGAAAATGTCTCCACATCTTTAGTGCCATACTTGAGCCTAGCTGATCCAGTTGAATGTTTATTTATTGGGGATGTGGAAGCTGTTGAAGATGACATAATGAGAGACATTGAGCAGTTACTGGACCTATCTTGCAACTACATTCAAGGGTTCAGAAAATTTGAAGAATTGGAGAGGCCTGTTTATCTGACCCCTCCCAGGCCATCTGTTGAGGAAGCACCCAGACTTGAACTCAAGCCACTCCCAGCGCATCTGCGCTATGCCTATTTGGGTCAATCTGAAACATTGCCGGTGATCATATCATCCAGCCTGACTAGCACACAAGAGGAAAAATTACTACGGGTCCTTCGAGAATACAAAAAGGCAATTGGATGGACCATCGCAGATATCAAAGGAATCAGTCCATTGTTTTGCGTGCACAAAATATTTTTAGAAGAAGGACATCGCCCCAGTGTAGAACAGCAGCGGAGATTGAATCTGATAATGAAAGAAGTGGTGAAGAAGGAAGTCATAAAATTGCTTGACGCGGGTATTATCTTTCCAATTTCTGATAGCAATTGGGTTAGCCCAGTGCAGTGTGTACCCAAGAAAGGGGGAATGACCGTTGTAGAGAATAAAAAGAATGAATTGATTCTCACTCGAACCATTACAGGATGGAGGGTATGTATTGACTATCGGAAAACTCAACAAGGCAACCCGAAAAGATCACTTCCCACTTCCATTCATTGATCAGATGCTCGACAGGCTAGCAGGACACGAATATTATTGCTTTTTGGATGGCTACTCAGGGTATAATCAAATTGTTATATTCCCCGAAGATCAAGAGAAGACCACCTTCACATGCCCTTATGGCACCTTCGCCTTCAAGCGAATGCCATTCGGCCTATGCAACGCATCTGCGACATTCCAAAGATGCATGATGGCCATTTTCACCGATATGGTGGAAAAATTTGTGGAAGTATTTATGGATGATTTCTCTATTTTTGGGTCGTCATATGATGATTGTGTAAGGAATCTGAGTGAAGTGCTAGCACGGTGCGAAGAAACTAATTTAGTACTTAATTGGGAAAAGAGCCACTTCATGGTGCAAGAAGGAATTGTCTTGGGCCATAAAATTTCCAGAACCGGCATTCAAGTAGATAAAGCAAAAGTCGAGGCCGTTGAAAAATTACCGCCTCCAATTTCCATCAAGGGTGTCCGGAGCTTCTTAGGACATGCAGCTTTTTATAGACGCTTCATTAAAGATTTTTCTAAAATTACTACTCCTTTGTGCAGGTTGCTCGAGAAAGATGTACCATTCCAATTCGATGATTCCTGCCTCAAGGCGTTCGAAGCACTTAAGGAGAAGCTGATAACTGCACCTATCATTGTAGCACCGGATTGGTCAATGCCTTTTGAACTTATGTGCGACGCTAGTGATTTGGCCATTGGAGCAGTGCTGGGACAGCGAAAGGACAAGGTGTTCCATTCTATTTACTACGCGAGAAAAACTCTAGATCCAGCACAACAAAATTACAGTACCACCAAAAAGGAGTTGCTAGCAGTAGTTTGGGCGTTTGAGAAATTCAGAGCTTATTTGGTGGGAACGAAAGTCATAGTCCATATCGACCATGCAGCAATCAGGTATCTATTTACTAAGAAAGAGTCTAAAGCTCGATTAATGCGCTGGGTACTGTTGTTGCAAGAATTCGATGTGAAAATCAGAGACCGGAAGGGGACTGAAAATCAAGTAGCGGACCATCTATCTCGGTTAGAAAATCATGACCACATGGACGAAGATGGACAAACCAAGGAATTCTTTCCAGACGAACACCTTTTCGCAATCAGTCATGATTCTCCCCCGTGGTATGCAGAATATGTAAATTACTCGGTGAGCGGAGTACGCCCTCCAGATTTCAAAGCCAAAGCTAGAAAAAGGTTCCTGCATGATGTTAAGTTCTATTACTGGGATGAACCGTACTTGTTCAAATATTGTGCCGATCAATTGATGAGAAGATGTATTCCGGATGAAGAGGTTGATTCTGTTTTGCATGATTGTCATGCCTCACCGTATAGAGGACATCACGGAGGCGACCGAACAGCAGCCAAAGTATTACAATCCGGGCTATTCTGGCCCACTCTGTTCAAGGACGCACATACATTTGTCAAAAGATGCGATCAATGTCAAAGAACGGGCACAATCACAAGAAAGGAAGAGATGCCCCTCAACAACATTCTTGAGGTTGAACTCTTTGATGTTTGGGGGATAGACTTCATGGGACCGTTCCCACCTTCCAGAGGGAACAAATACATTTTGCTTGCTGTGGACTATGTGTCCAAATGGGTAGAGGCAATTGCTTTGCCTACAAATAATGCCATGGTAGTCGCCGCATTCGTCAAGAAGAACATATTTTCCAGTTCGGTACTCCACGGGCATTGATTAGCGATGAAGGCACACATTTTTGCAATCGGCTGCTCAACAATCTTTTAGCAAAATATGGGGTGCGTCACAAAGTTGCTACAGCATACCATCCCCAAACAAGCGGCAAAGCCGAGGTATCCAATAGAGAAATCAAACAAATTTTGGAGAAGACAGTGAGCGTAAATAGAAAAGATTGGGCTTCAAAGTTAGATGACGCTCTTTGGGCATACAGGACGGCTTTTAAAACTCCAATAGGAACATCGCCTTACAAATTAGTCTACGGAAAAGCTTGCCACATACCGGTGGAGTTTGAACATAAAGCCTATTGGGCGATAAAGAAATTGAATATGGACCTTGAAGCTGCGGGCGAAAAGAGACTAATGCAATTGAATGAATTAGATGAATTCCGGCTACACTCCTACGAGAATGCCAAGCTATATAAAGAAAAGACAAAGAGATGGCATGACAAGCATATAAAACCGCGCCATCAAGTGCTTTTATTCAATTCGAGATTAAGGCTGTTTCCCGAAAAACTAAAGTCAAGATGGTCAGGGCCTTTTGAGTAGTGCGAGTTACGCCATACGGTGCAATTGAATTACGAGTCCTAAACAGTGAAAGGACATTCTTGGTGAACGGACAAAGAGTTAAACATTATTGGGGAGGACTGGTCAACAGAGACAAAACTAAGATCGTGCTGACCAATGAATAACGCAGAAAAAGTTGAGTCGTGCCGCGACATTAAATCAGGCGCTTGTTGGGAGGCAACCCAGTATGTAATGTATTCTTAGTTAACTTCTTGTTTTACTTTTTTTTGGATTAGCTAGAAGAATATAATTGATGTATTACAATAGTGTATGTAATATTGTAATAAGTGACAAAAAAAAAAAAAGAAGGCGAAAACAGTCTACTTTCGGTGCCCAGGCCAGCTCCCAGCGCTGCCTGCGGCGCCCCAGGCAGTGAGTTCCAAGACCCCCAGCATCGAGGTGGGCGCCAAGCACCAGCTGGGGGGGGGTGTCCAGGTAAGTGATTTTTTATTTTAATTTTTGACCCATACCTATTTAACCCGACCCATTACCCATTTCCCCTAACTAAATAACCCTTTTTATATTCCCAAACCCACCCGTTTTCACTTCACACACACGCCCAAAAATTTCTCTGCTTCTTCACCGTTCTTCTTCTTTTTCTACATTGAAAAATTTCAACTTTCACTCCTTTTTCCTCTCACATAGTCAGATATGATTCTTTTCTCTTTCTTATTATTCTTCTCTTTAACATTTTAATTTTATTACATAGACTTTCATGTGTTTCCCCCTTAGAATCCTCGTCGTTTTCATCCCGTCTACACATTCAAGTTTGAGTGTGAACCGAAAAGTTGGTCGGTTTACATTATCGGAGTAGAAAACTACCATTCCCTCTACTTCGTCAAAAACTGGGAGGGTGACTACACTTCAACATTGTTGAGGGTGAAGAACACTATTCTCGCATACCACGTGTTTGATTAAATGCCTGAATGATACTTTTTAAAGATTTGATAAAGTCTGAGTAATCGGAAATCCCTCTATATGCATTTGAATTAAGTGTGGGGTAGTTTGGGTGATTTATACGTATTGAGGGGTCGGTTTTGATTTCAAACATGTTTGCACCCTATTTATTCATCCTGTATGTTGTAAGATTTGTGTACGATAGTTCTTGTCTGTATACTTGTCGTTTTTACCTTTACAGTTCCAAGCTTTGCTCGTTTATCATCCTTAACAGTTACTCACATTACCATGATCACTAGTTCTCACAAATGGGGAAGTCTTGAGTACCCGTCACTTACCTTGCACACGCTTGTTGTTGTACGTCAAGTTTAAGTGTGGGGTTCTTTCATGCATAGTTTAAGTGTGTTGTACACATGAAATGGGCATCAACACCACATCACTAGAAAGGCGTTTTCCCGATGTTCTTGCTCGCCTCCGCCTTTTCAGAATGGACAAATTGCTTGATTGCCCAGGGCCGGCAAACCTGAGCCTAGTTCCTGAACTGTATGCTAATTGGGTTCATCATCGCTCTGTCTCATATGTTCGAGGAGTTAAGGTACCATTGGGCAGAGAAAGTCTATGCGACTACTTGGGTGTGGAAAATGCGGACCCAACCTGCCTTCAGAGTCTAATCAAAAGTCCCCCGTATCAGCTCATCCGACATACTCTCTGTGGCGTTGATTCCAACGAAAAATGGAACAGAAAACAGGGGAATATCCACCTTTCCATGGTCCGGGCCGATTTCAACAATGCCGCCAAGGTGTGGCAGAATTTCGTGCAGGCTAAGCTGATGCCTGCCGAACATAGCAGTGATTGCACACAGGCTCGAGTATGCTTGATATTCTCGCTCATGACCAGCCGCCCTATCAACATAGCAGAGATTATGCTCACAGAGATGGCCCGTACCAGATTCGGGCGACAGATTATGCGGCTCTACTATGACAACCTCTTGACCCAGCACATGCGTTTTTTGGGAGTGCCTGAGTACCCGGGACATGATGAAGTGGTGGAGGCTCCACTGGGTCTTATGGAAATTACATCAGTCATGGAGCCAGCTTCGAAACTCACCCCGACAGCTAGGTTGGAGCGAGATGAGAACTTTAGTAAATATATGTACAATGCTATCAACCTACTGATGAGTCGAGCTGGAATTTCTGATGAAGAGCGCATGCACTTGCGCAACGATCTTTCCGGCGCATCAAAGGAGATGCTTGGGATTGCATATGGCAGTCCAGTCCACTCTGAAGAAGACGCCAACACTGTCCAAGGCTCAGATCATGAAGGGGATGATGAGGATGAAGCCACAGGGCCGATGGCGTTGGTACCATTTGAGATGGAGTCCGATGAAACCGGCACGGAGTGAGGGGAGTTTTTTCTTTTCACCCTACTTTGCTTCTAATATTTTCAATGCATCGGGGACTATGCATATATTAAGTGTGGGGTGGGGGAAATTACTTGTCGTGCCTGGTATTTGTATGTTGTTATGTTGTTGATTTTTATTTTTTTGAGGTTATGAATTTATTTTAGTTTTACTTGTTTGTTAGTTTATTTCTTGTTAATTTATAATGATTAATCGTTTTGGGTTGTGTAGTTGTTTGTGTTATTATAATCCTGAAAAAATAAAAAATACAGAAAAACCAAAAAAATATGTATTATATATATAAATTCCAGTTTTTTCCGACGATGGATCGTTTTCTTGAGGGATAAAAATTGGACTGAAAACAACAAAAAGATTTTCCTTTATTTTTAGGGTAGTAGGTAATTTTTCTTGGTTTTTCTTAGGGCACCGGTTCTTTTCCAAGGATATAGTTCGAACCGGACAACTTTAATTTTTTCTTTAGGATTAGTCTTAGGAAGAATTGAGTTATATTGCAATACTTCTTAACATGGTTTATGCTAGTACAATAGGTTATGACATATGATCCAATTCCCGTTAGTTAAATTCTAAGTCTAAAGAGAAACTGCCCTATTTGTGACACCTCTTCTTAATTGTTGACTTGCATATCATATAGTGCATTTACTGCTTAATTGTTTCAATTGTATATGCTTGCTTAACTTGAAATTTGAACAGGACCGTTGTGATTGAGTCATGTGCATTATGTGAGTAAGGTTTTGATTCTCTATGCTGTCTTATATAGTCTAGAAATTGCCCAGTGTGTTAATTAAAGCAAAAATTGTAAGTTAGGCTAATCTAAGAAATGATATAGGCACTTTCTTCAGTTATGGATGTGCTCGTCACATCGAATATAAATTTGTCCATTGCTAGCCCTTTTGAGCCTATAAGCCTTTTTATTTTGGTACCTACATTACAAGCTATTCCCTTTATTTTGTTCTTGAATTGAGCCGTATTTGAACCTTTACCTCTGAAAGTACTTAGTCGCTAAAAGAAGTAAGGACAATGTTATAGGGATTGCCTTGCTTATGAATGGAACTGTGAAAGGATTTATTGGTTATTTGAAGCTAAAATTGAAAAGTCACTAGCTGATGAAAAATGTGTATGGAGGGTGAAGAATAAGACAGAAAAAAAAATATATTGACGATGAAAAAGAAAAAAAGATAGGAAAAAAAATTCACCTCCTATTGTAATGTGCTAAGTGAGTTGAAAAGAAAAGGCTATGTATGTGAGACAAGTTTAGCGATTGAAAGAAAAAAAGTGTTTAAATGTTGAATGTAGTGTATTAAGTGCTTAGGAGGACTAGCACTAATACCAAATATATCCTACCCGTCCCCTAGCCTACATTACAATCCTACAAAGTCCTAGTTGATCTTAGATTTGACTGACTCAATTAGTGGAAATCTACACTACGGGCAAGCTTATGGTACTTTATGGGAAGCATATGGGTTCTTTGTGAGAGTGAGAGTAAGTTGTGCAATTTTTTTCTTGGTGTGATTTTGTTCATATATATATATTCATTCTTCATATATTAGTGATGGCACATGATTTCATGCATAATTGGTAATGTATGAATTGTCTTGTTAGGTAAGTATATGCATTGAAGTAGTTTAATGTGGCAAGTCGGCCTTTGAGGTTGGGTGGTGACACTTGGGTTGTCGAATGTTCTTTAATTATTGGGCTTAAGTTACGGGAATGATATGGATTAGTTATGTGTTCATACTTGTTTGCTAGTATTGATTATGTTCAAGAGTATGAATTGTTTGAAAACTTGAACGTTTCTTGATGATATTAAGAGTTAGTAGTTGGGGAAGGTTGTCTATAATTTCATTGCTCGAGGGCGAGTAAGAGTCTAAGTGTGGGGTGTTGATAATTGGTAAAAAAGTTATAAAATGATGTGCAAATTATCTCATATTTAGCTCTTGTTTTGTGAATTTGAGAAGTTAATTGCATCGATTCATGTTAATGTAATGTATTTTTATGTGTAGCAATGAATTGAAAGCAATCAGGGGCAAAAACGGGGAAGAAACGAGCCAAAACGAGAAGAAACCGGACAAAGGAAGACAGGGAGCCATAGGCCAGCGCCCAGCGCTGCCTGTGGCGCTGGAGGCAGCAAGGCAATAAAACTCACTGCCCGCAGTCCCCTGGGGGGCGCCTGGCATCAGCCAGGGCGCCGACTGCGGGAATCTGTCCTATTCCGTCTAGGAGACCCCCAAACCGACCCCAAACCTTCCCAACTCCTATATAAACACCCCTAAACCCATCTAAGAAGGGAGGAACGTGATTTTGGAGGCTAAGGAAGCTTAGGAACATCAACAACACAAGCAATTCTCAGTTCATCAATTCTGTCTAGTATCTCTATTTAGTTTTTCAATACTTAATCTTTTGGTTTTGTTGAACATGAGTGGCTAATCACCCCTTGTTCTGAGGTTGCGATTAGCCATGAATATTGTGTTTCTAACTTGACGATTTATTTTAATAGTTCATGTGAATATGATTTTTTCTTTAATTCTGTGCCTAATTGCTTAATTGTTTTGGCCATCAATTATGTCTACCAATTATCTGTGCTATGTTTGGGAAAGCTATGTTTAGATTAGAATAATAATTGAAGAAAGCATGTTCTTAACCTTTTTAAAGGGGCGGATTTGTGGTTAGGATAGGAATATACTTATTCACCATGCTTAATTGGATAATCGTGTTCTTATTGCATTCTTGCTAGATTAATTCCATAGGAACATAGGTGTTAATCTTGTTAGGAATAGGCAAATAGTACTTCGGAAGAAGGCTATGAGTATCATTATCGATCAATTAACAATCTTACATGAACTATATGAACGAGCAGTCAATTAGAACGCAATAGGATTGGGAACATAATCACAACCCTGGAATCTTTGTTTTATTGATTACAAAATACATACTTGTTCTTTGCAATTCTTAGATATAAATTAGAATTACAACTTAGAATAAACCATATATTAAATTTGATCCTTGCTTGTTAAATAACGATATTAGTTGTTATAAAGTAGCTAACTTAAGTCCCTTGGGTACGATAATCCGGACTCACAATCCTGTATACCACGTATACTTGCGTGCGCGTTAGGGAGCAACATGTGGTTTGTCACAATTCATTGTAAAGGTGTGAGCCATTTCTATGTTACTGATCTGATTTCTGGTTTTTGTCTGCTTTGCGCTCTCCGCTCTAACGTTTAATCTGGTTTTGTACCAATCAATAGTTAGAAGTCATTCTATAACTAAATATACGAGTCAACTTATTTGTGTGATTTACTAATAAGATTTTTAATGTAAAGTGAAAACTAGTTCTAAGCAAGATAAAAATTCTTGGTAACATATATAACAAGAATCTTTTGTGAGATATGTTGCTTACCGTGTAACTTTTGATTTAAAAGAAGAAAACTACGGAAGAAGAACTCTAAGGCTCCATGAACAACATTCCCCCGTAAATTATCGGGGAAGATAAAAGATAAAATGTGAACATTCTTTCGTTCATTTTCCTAGTTGAGAAGTTGTGTTTATGCTAAAATGTGCTCATGTTAAGTATGATTGCAACTACTTGCGAGTAGGAGGAAAAAAATCTTCATTGATTAAATGAATAATCGTGTTTCCATAAAGTTGTGTATAAGCTAAATTATTGTTTTATTTCATTGGGCTTGGACTGAGGATGCTATGGTTTGAGTCCCACCGCCTAGATGTTAACGAGTTGTTGCGGCACTGGCGCTGTTAAACTCTTGTAAAGCTGGACGAAATGTGCAAAGATATCTACATTCGCAACGATAGTAGTATTTCTATGTTCTTGTTAGGTATCCCATTTTATGTACCGAATGATCCATCTCATAACTCCCTCATTGACGGTTTTAAGGTTGTTAAAGTGGCAATATCAAAGAGTCATCTCAATTACCCAGTTTCTCCTAGTGAGTTGTTTAAGAATAACAGATTGATGCAGAGATTCTTCCTCATATTTCATTCTTTCACTATCCTCCGCATATTCTGCTACTTATATACACAGTCACACACAAATACCAGTAGAGTTCATCATGTAATTTGTCATTCTAGCAAATGATGTGCCCTAGTGTAGTAAAAATTAGTACTCTCTCCATCCCAATTTATGTAATCCAATTTATATTTCAAGAGTCAAACTTCTTAATTTTGACCGCAAATTCAGACATAAATTAATATAGTATTATAAGTTTAAATTGAAATAATAAATAAATTGACAGACATAATAAATAAATTGACTAAATTTATTTTAAATTTTTTAAAATAAAACTTACATATTTAAATATTACATAAAATATATTATAAGACACAATAATTAATAATTTAAGATATTTAAAAGGCAAATTGCAGCAAAAACAAAAAATTGTTTGACACTTGAAATTCGATATGCAACATATAAATTGGGACATGGATAATACATTAATTAGTATAAAGGCTTACTGGCGCTTCTATTAGGCACATGCAGTTAGACCTCTATATAATAATTATCTTTTATAACAATATTTTACTATAACGACCAGGTTTATTTAAAATTAATATTCTATGTTATGTTATAATATATATTCTTTATAGCAACACTTTTGTTTACCCCAAAAATCGGAAGTAAAATAATTGAATTTATGCGTGGCAACTAATAGATAAGTGGCAAGATTTGATACTAAGCGAGTAAATATAGAATGCAAAGAATATGATACTTGGAAGATGAAGAACAATCACAAGGCTTGCAAATCAATATTGCTTGCTCTTTTTTTTTGTGTGTCCCGGTCCTGTTTACATTGATAGGTCTAGTATATATATAGAGGAGATAAAAAAAAAAACCCTTCTGCCCATAAAGTGTCCTTGATAATCATCACACTGTCCTTGCATATTTGGTAAAGACCATGCACGTTTGGTAAAAGTACTGCAGGTTTGGTAAAAGTACTGTAGGATTGGTGAGGGTTCTGCATGTTTGGTATAGCTTGAACAATGTTCTTGACTTTTGAGTGCGAGCTGACAGCTGGTATAACGGACACATCGGCTATCACAAAGGCGAGATTTGACGTGACCTCGTGACTGCAATGTCGAGCCCGATATCGAAGTTATGGTTTCGATCCTGCTTTCGAAACCATAGCTTCGATCCTGGTATTGATCTTATGGTTCCGACCTCGGCATCGAATATATGACCTCAATCGCTGGCTGGATGACCGGTGCTGAGGTTCGACCTCGATTGCGGCTGGATGACCGGTGCCGAGGTTCGACCTCGACATCGAATATGTGACCTCGATCACTGGCTGGATGACCGGTGCTGAGGTTCGACCTCGATTGCTGGCTGGATGACCGGTGCCGAGGTTCGACCTCGATTCGTCCTTTCATGGGTAAATCCGATTTTGCCATACACAGATAGCCCCCTCGTTTTTTTGAAGTGTAACGACAAAGAACAAGATGAGCCGCCGCCGCTTCCCTAAAAACTAGGTAAGGGTTTTGACCGTCCTTTTTTGTCTGGTGACATCAGCACAGTGACGCGCCCAGTCAAGGGAAAAGTCTTTTCAGCGGTCGATTCGCGACAACCTCCTGCCATTTCATTAAATGCCGCCCTTCTTCGATTTCTGAACCGCCGCTATATGAAATACTCCCCTTCGAACTTCTTCTCCTTCACTTTTCTCTCCTGCGTGGCCTCTTTTTTATCATCTTCCCCTCGCTGACCATCCTCTCTCTTACCTTCTTCTATATCGTCTTCTCTTTTATCAGTCCCTATTTCGTTGGCCTCTCTTTCACCAACTTCTTTTCTACTGGCTTTAATGGCGAAGACATCTAAATTTGTCCCTCAACCTCAACAATCTTCCCCTTCCCAGTCCGTCGAGAGGGGAGAAAATGCTGCTCAGGCCGCTGTGGAAAAGGCCATAGTTGAACCCCCCTTAAAGGCGTTTGTTCCAGTTGGATGTTCTATTGGTTTTGATTTTAAGGTAGAGAAGGCCTCCTCTGCGCTGGGTCGGGGCGAGCCGGTGAGCAGGTATATAAGCTCCATTACCGAAGAAGTCGTTGAAAGGGTAAAAGCGGAGTGCAACTGGAGAGATAAGGAGGTGATAATCCCTTCCCTAGAAGATTCGATCACAACCCATGTGGAGGGTTATTTAAACGTGCATACCTATCCTTTCACCTTTGGGCCCTTAGACCCCATCGTTGTAGCCTTCTGCAGAAGGTACAATGTCACACTAGGACAAATTCATCCTTCCGTTTGGCGGATAATTCATCTTTTCCGCTTTTTCGCGAGCAAGGCCGAGGGGCAACCTTTTACCCTAGACCACCTGATGCGTTTGTACAGCCCCCGAATTTTTCGAGAGGGGCTAATAAAACTTACTCGCAGGGTGAGTAAGTCCCCTTTTTCGAGAATCGATGAGGATAGAGAGCGGGGTTGGATGAGCCGGTTTGTACGAGTGAAGACATCGGACTTGGTTCCTGCCGATGATCTGCCGTTCCCTGAGAAGTGGAACATGAATCGTAAGGATCGTTTGCGCACTATCGTGTATAGCTATCTTTTTAAGTATCTTCTATTGCCTTCTTAATTGGATTTCTTTCAATACACAGCCGTTGCTCAAGCGCCGGCCGTGATTCAAGATTTGGAAGAGTGGGTTCGGAAGCTGGTGGCCCAGAGGAGCTATTCCGAATGCTCATGGCGTGAAATATTGAAAGGCCAGTGGGAGGCAAAGATTCACGGTAAAATTTGTGATTCCGATATTTCGCGTGTCATGTTGTCGCTGACCGGTTTCTCTTTTCCTTTGCAGGCTTGTCGAGAGATGCTGAATTGAGGCCGGAGGTGCCCGACAGAGGTATGCCGAGCCGTCCCTCTGCACCAGTGCGGGAGAAGTAGAAAAGGAAAGAAGCCCC
>MCJB01052634.1:0-22721 GCA_002018475.1 Nicotiana obtusifolia | reverse complement strand
ATATTTTGAAGAGATACAATATGAAATTGAACCCAGAAAAATGCGCATTCGGAGTTGGCTCTGGGAAATTTCTCGGGTTTATGGTCTCAAACAGAGGAATAGAGATCAACCTGGACAAAATTAAAGCCTTCGAAGATATAAAAGTCGTCGACAGCGTCAAGGCCGTACAGAAACTGACAGGCCGGATCGCAGCATTGGGCCGCTTCATATCTAGATCATCAGATAGGAGTCACCGGTTCTTCAATCTACTAAAAAAGAAGAACAAGTTCTCATGGGGACCGGAGTGCCAGCATGCATTAGAGGAGCTGAAAAGGTACCTTTCTAGCCCGCCTTTACTACATACACCAAAAATAGGCGAGCTATTATACCTTTACCTCGCCGTATCGGAGATAGCGGTAAGCAGAGTTCTGGTTCGAGAAGAACAAGGTACGCAATTTCCCATTTATTATGTTAGTAGGACATTAGGAGAAGCCGAAAATAGGCACCTGCACTTAGAAAAATTAGCACTCTCCTTATTGAGTGCCTCTAGGAAATTGAAACCATACTTCCAATGTCACCCGATATGCGTGGTGACAACTTACCCACTTAGAAATGTTATGCATAAGCCCGAATTATCGGGCCGACTGGCCAAGTGGGCCATCGAGATCAGTGAGTACGATATCCAATATCGACCTCGAACTTCGATAAAATCTCAAGTACTGGCCGATTTTGTCGCCGACTTCACACCGTCGCTCATTCCCCAAGTCGAGAAAGAGCTCATGACTAAATCGGGGACTCCTTCGGGAGTGTGGACTCTGTTCACAGACGGGGCCTCAAATTCGAAAGGATCGGGGCTGGGCATCGTACTCAAGCCCCCAATCGGAAACACAATTAGACAGTCCATTAGAACTATAAAACTGACTAACAATGAAGCCGAATATGAGGCTATGATCGCAGGTCTAGAATTAGCAAAGAACCTTGGGGCAGAAGTGATCGAGGCCAAGTGCGACTCTCTTCTTGTAGTTAATCAAGTGAACAGAACGTTCGAAGTCAGAGAGGGACGTATGCAAAGGTATGTGGATAAACTTCAAGTCACCTTACACAGGTTCAAGGAATGGACCCTGCAGCACATACCTCGGGAACAAAACAGCGAAGCCGACGCCCTCGCTAACCTAGGTTCGTAGGTCGATGACGAAGAAATCGACTCCGAAAAGGTCGTGCAGTTGTTAAGATCGGTGGTGGAGGAAGGTCACGCCGAGGTCAACTCGACAAGTTTAACTTGGGACTGGAGAAATAAGTACATAGAGTACCTCAGCTCAGGTAAGTTTCCACCTGACCCCAAAGAGTCGAGAGCACTACGCGCAAAGGCGGCCAGATTTTGTTTGGCCGATGATGGAACTCTATACAGAAGGACCTTCGGAGGACCTCTAGCCATATGTCTCGGGCCCGGAGACACCGAATATATCTTGAAAGAGATACACGAAGGAGCTTGTGGCAATCACTCAGGCTCCGATTCATTAGTTCGGAAGGTGATTCGAGTCGGCTATTACTGGAATGATATGGAGAAGGACGCGAAGGAATTTGTGCGCAGATGCAGTGGGTGTCAGAGACATGCACCGATCATCCACCAACCGACTGAAACATTATATTCGGTCATATCGCCGTGGCCGTTTATGAAGTGGGGAATGGATATAGTAGGTCCCCTCCCCCTAGCGCCAGGTAAAGATCAATTTATCCTTCTTATGACTAACTATTTTTCTAAGTGGGTGGAAGCACAGGCTTTCGAGAAGGTTAGAGAAAAAGATGTGATCGACTTCATATGGGACCATATCATCTGCCGATTCGGGATGCCTTCTGAAATTGTACGCGATAATGGAAAACAATTCATTGGCAGCAAAGTAACCAAATTCTTCGAAGATAACAAAATCAAAAGGATATTGTCAACCTCGTATCACCCCAGCGGCAACGGTCAAGCAGAATCAACCAACAAAGTCATAATTCAAAACCTGAAGAAAAGGTTAGTCGACGCTAAAAGAAGATGGAGAGAAATGCTACCCGAAGTCTTGTGGGCGTATCGAACAACTGAAAAGACTAGTACTGGAGCCACTCCGTTTTCATTAGTATATGGCACCGAAGCGTTGATTCCAGTCGAGGTGGGCAAACCAAGCGTCTGGTTTCAACACGCAACCGAAAAGTCTAACCAAGAGGCCATGTATACGAGCCTGGAACTCTTAGATGAAAGAAGAGAAGCTGCTCTGGTTCGAATGGCAGCTCAGAAGCAAAAGATCGAAAGGTATTATAATCGAAGAACTCGTCTTCGATATTTCAGTATAGGGGACTTAGTGCTCAGAAGAATCACACCTAATACCCAGGACCCCAACGAAGGGAAATTGGGACCGAACTGGGAAGGTCCCTAGAGTATACTAAAGATCACCGGGAAAGGCTCTTACAAGCTTGGAACTCTGGATGGCAAGCCGTTGCCAAATAACTGGAATGTGAGCCACTTGAAAAGATACTACTGTTAAGGTAATTTACTTCACCTTTTTTACTTTCTTTTTATTTATTAGTACTGACATATGCAGGACAGATCGATATCAATCAAGTTAAGCACCAAATATTAGGACTGAAAGCACGCATTGCACTCTTTTCCCTTTGACCGGTTTTGTCCCAAATTGGGTTTTACGGCAAGGTTTTTAATGAGGCAACCATATGTCGTGCTAACATAGATCGATCATATATCAGAATTCACAAGTTTCATATTAGACTCTAGCAATGTTCGTTTATTTACTTCGATTTCGAGGGGCCTAAGTAAAGATCGCTAGGAATTGATGTAAGGGTCAAACGGTCAAAAGAGCCATACCCGAGTAGATCGATCTAGTTCCCCCTCCGACAGATGAAGATGTACGAGTACATGAATATTAACAAAGTCATTTGATGCCTACATTGTGTTCTCAAGCCCAAGGGATTTTTTAATTATCTTCGCATTATCAATAACTGATATTGGTGAAAGGCACACATCGAGACCGGGAGGGGGGGAGAGGATAAGACCTAACAAGGCAAACCCCGAAAACGGCTAGTCAGGCTAAGGCCTTGTTAAAGCTAACAAAACGCAAAGGGAATTAAGATCGATCTTGGCAATCCCAATTTACGGCCAAGGCTGAATTAAATTGAATACTCATATCTTATCGAAGTTTGTGAGGAAAAGACTTAGAAACAAGGATAAGATCAAATCTGATTGGTAGAGGTCTAATTTTTGCTAAGGCATAGCCTCGATTCGTATAAGCTTAATGGTTGAAAGCAGAGCAAATAAAAGCTCGTTTAAATCGTTCCAAACAGGGCTAAGGCCAAACTAGTTATTAATGCGTCCTGAACTTGCTACAAGGCTAAGGCCGAGCTAGCTATTAATCAGTTGGTCGTAATTTATAATCCTAGCCAAGGCGGGATATAACAATGCATGAAAATCAAGGAACAAATTCGAAATGTGTTAAAAGATGTCTTTACATAAGATGTGATCTTTACATAACTCAGGCTACAAAGTATTAATACAACATCAGTCCGAGCCGTCTTCATACTCTTCAGGAAAGGTTTTTCTTCTCATTTCATCCTCAGCTTTCGATGCCTCAGCGACATCGGAAGACAAATCGAGACCACAAGCCTGGAGCTCCTCGAGAACAGAAAGGCGAGTTTGGCATTGAGTGTACTCGACCAGCGCCTTCGACTGCTCATGAGCGACCTCAGCATCAGCTCTATACTGAGCTATCAAGTCTTCAGCTTTGGCCTTGGTAGTGGTGATCTCCGATTTCGCTTCCTGAAGTTGATTGGTCAGAGCCACCCGGTCTTGGGTAAGCGACTCAACTTGGAGCCGTTGGAACTCATTGTCCTTAAGCAGGGCTCCAATTCTTTCTTGCGCTTCCGAGGCCTGCTCTCTTAATCGAGCTTGGAGAGCCTCTTTCTCTGCAGCTAAAGTCTCGACCTTGGCTTTCCAACCCCCGTTTCAGCTTTTGCCTCGTTCAGTTCAAACCGGAGTCGGTCCAACCAATTTTCCATTTGCCCTAGTTGATCAACGCAAGAGGCATGCTCTTTCCTTACAAAGTTTAGTTCGGCCCGGAGACTTGACATCTGATTTTCGAGCCGCTGATGTCGATCCCATTCTTGTGCCATTCCTTCTTTGATTCGAAGGAACATTTCGTGATAAAGCACCGAAGACTGTAGAAAATTCAAATTAAAAATTGTCAGTACAGGTTTGGAACCGGAACATTGAGTATAGTTTAAAGTAAACAAGAAAACGTACCCTGTTCGATGCCTGTTGAGCTTCGTTGAACAAGCAAGCCCAATCCACAGTATTCATTGCAGCCCGGTCTTCTTCAGTCACCAAGCTGTGGAGATAGCTAGCTACGCCTACCGGCAGACCTAATGCTCGGGCGTCCTCGAGGACAGTAAAGGTTATCACCCTCCTCCGTTCAGGGTTCGAGCTCGGTGCGGGGAATTTATCGACTAATTTAATACCAGCCGATACTCCACTTGTCTCGGCTGGGGGACTCCTTCTGGGGACTTCGAGGCCGAAAGTATCAGCCGACGGCACCCCGTCAAAAAATTCTTCGAAGGTCCCTGCTGTGGCCGCACCTTGCTCGGCGTGTGTATCCTAGCATCTTGGGCGTCTTTCAGAGTTGCCTCTGAGAAGAAGGGTGAATGTACCATCTCGAGGATGTCCGAGGATCTTTGTGCCGCCGCCTGCACATTGGCCCGGTCCCCGGTCCTTGCTCCCGTTTCAATATTCTCTCCTTGGGAGGCACCAGTTTCTTCCACGCTCGGCTCGGGGACTTCCCGAGAGGATTTGTCATGTACAATTTTGGGGCTCTTTTCACCCTCGGAGTCATCACTCAGTTGGAAGGAAGGGTCAGTGACTGTGACCTTACGAGCTATCATTTTTCTCCTGCCCTTCTTCTTTTCGGGCTCAGCATGGTCGGGAGCCCTTTTTCTCTTTCTTCCTCCTTCCTTCTCTGATGTGGGAAGAGGACGAGGAGCTGCTCCACTGGTAACAGCCGACCTCAACTCGGCATCCTTCGAGAGACCTGCAAAATAAAGTTTCAAAAGATTAAGTTTTGATGTCGATCGTTTGGGAAAATATGAATATTGATGAAGCTCACCATGGTTCTTGGCCTCCCAAAGACCTTTCGATATCTCTCTCCAGGCCCGCTCGGAATAGGACCTCTGGACCACGACCTTCCTGACCCACTCCTTCAGGTCCTCAATTGCGGCCGGTGCCTGGAAAACGGCTGCACATCATAATACATCGGTTAAACATTGAAGGATAGTAATAAGAGATCTTAAATAGAGAGGCGCTTACGTTTCATATTCCACTTCTCGGGGAACGGCATATTGTCGGCAGGGATCAGGTCGGAGGTTTTAATCCGGATGTATCGGCTCATCCAGCCCCGATCCCTATCTTCGTCAATGCTCGAGAACAGAGCCTTGCTGGCCCGGCGAGCTAGTTTAATCAGCCCCCCTCGGAACATCCGGGGACTGTATAATCGAAGTAAATGGTCGATGTTAAAAGGGTGCCCCCCTTTGACCTTATCCACGAAAAAAGGAAAAGGTAAATTATACGCCACACAGAAGGGTGGACTTGACCTAGAGTGACATTATATCTCCTACAAAACTCGATAATTATAGGGTCTATGGGTCCTAATGTGAATGGATAAGTATATACACTAAGGTATCCCTCCACATGTGTGGTAATGGCTTCGTTCGGAGAAGGGATTATTACGTCCTTATCAGCCCAATGGCACTCGGCCTTCACCCTTTCAAGATGTTTTTGGGTGATCGAGCTGATGTATTCCGAGACCGGTTCGCCTCGGCCAGGCACCGGGGAAGGCTTCTCGACTTTGAAGTCGGAGCCTATGAAGCACCCTGCTGGTATGAAGGCCTTTAATGGAGGCTCCATGGAGGGTTCCTCAGTACGGATGGGCTCAGCCTCTTCAACAGACTGGGTAAGGGAAGTTTGTTTCTGTGGAACTAATTTAGAAGTTTTGGCCATTGAAGTAGCAGAAGCGAGAAACAAAGGAGAAGAGAAGTTTTCTGGTGAAGAAGACTAGAAGATTTTCTGGTAAAGAAGATTAGAAGAAGCAAATTGCTTAGCAGCGTGGAGGTAAAGAAACTAATTCAAAGAGGGGAGGAAGTATTTATACTTTCCCAAAAAGCGGCGGTACAAAGCACGAGGTGAACAAACATTAAATGCACGCATTAAATGCACGCAGAAGGTACAAGGCTCTGCAGACAAGACAGGTAATGATTTCTTGTGTCGACGGTTGAGTGCGTCACAGCATTGCCGTCACACATAGGGTCCTTTTGGGGATGAGTGATTTGATGACTCTGCCTTCGTGTCACGCTTAATAGAGATGCCGATTACTTAACTAAAAGATTCAAAGAATGACGACTCATGTCATTTTTTGTCCTTACTCTCCAATAAACGAGGGGACTATCTGTATTGGGTCGGATGTAATTGATTGCTCGAGAAGAGTCGGGCCCGGGCACAATGTAAGACCGGGTTGCCTCGATCCGAAGTCAGCAAGTAAAGCTCGGAGGCAGGAGCAACCGGAACGGGGTGACCGATATTGACCGACCAAAAGCACATCTCATAACAGAAGGTCAGTTTCAACCGGATATTTCGTGGATTCCTGATATCTCGCCAGGAGTAAATATCTCAACCCTTAAATTTAACTTGTTATCTTATTTTATGCTTTACTTTGTTTAACTTATTATTTTACCTTAGCTTATTTGGTTCTAAAACTAAACTCATCATCTCATTTGATGCTTTACTTTGAATAAATTGTATTTTATTTTTCTTTATTTGATTCCTAAAATAAACTCATTATCCCATTTGACGATTACTAGGTTTAATTTGTCATCATGCTTTACTTTATTTAAATGAATCCTTCAGACATTTTATTGGTAATTGACACAGATACGATATACGTGGTGGTCCATGGACTTTACCGTGCGGGTGAGATTAATGTTGTGGCACGAGATATTTGCCGTGCGAAGGTGGTTGATTGTGTGGGTACGAGGTGCCATGTGTGTAAGATTATGATTGTGACTTGTGAAATGTGAATATGAGTTGTTGTACCTCGAAGTGCTTCTTGTTGTACATACTATATTGGAACTGCTTGTTGATTTGAACGGTTATTATTTTTTTCCTTAATTTATTTCACTAGTATTTTGATCGTATTTGATTATTTGTTGTTTTTATTATATGTTCACTCTTGTTGTCATTAATTGATTTCACTTCCCGTAGTTAGATTATATTAATATTCTGCACATGTTTCCATGTCTAGTAAGTATCTTGAACTGACCACGTTACTACTCCACCGAGGTTAGTCTTGATACTTACTGGGTACCATTGTGGTGTACTCATACTACACTTCTGCATATTTTTGTGCAGATCCAGGTACTTCAGATCGTGGTTGTTTTGGTTGTTGTGCCCATGCGGTTGGAGACTTCAAGGTATACCTGTTGTTCCGTTCGCAGGCTTTAGAATCACCATTCTTACTTTACTTATGCTACTGTTTGATTGTAATCCAAAACAATATTGTATTTAGGAATGTCTTGTGTACTCTCTATAGAGCTTATAACTCTGTATTATTGGATTTTGGGATTGTGAAAGTTGTATTATGATATTGGCTATGTTTTGGGCCATCGTTCTAAATTGTGTTTAATACTCCCTCCATTTCAATTTATGTGAACCTATTTCCTTTTTGGTCTGTGGAAAAAAGAATGACCCATTTCCTTATTTAGAAATAATATACCTTTATGCAATAATTTATAGCCAGAAAAAATATATATGCTTTAATTTACACCACAAGTTCAAAGTCTTCTCCCTTTTCTTAAACTATGTGCCCAGTCAAATGGGTTCACATAAATTGAAATGGAGGGAGTATTAAATTGTTATATCTTGTCTAGTGTTGTGTGATAGGCTTACAGTTGTAGAGACTAGGTTTCATCACGATCCTGAAGGTGGGATTTTAGGGTCGTTACAAGTTGGGATCAGAGCTCTAGGTTCATAAGTTCTACGAGTCATAAGCAAGTTTAGTAGAGTCTTCCAGATAGGTTCGGAGACGTCTGTACTTATCTTCAAAAGGCTATGGAACTATTAGGAAATTCCACTTCTTTCATTCTATCGTGCAACATTGATTCAGCTTGAACCGTATATCTCATATTCCTTTACATCCACTCGTATATGATGTTGTGAACTTAGTATCAGATTTCACCGACGGCTTACGATGCTGCGGATGGGCTACGAAGGGGCTATGGATGCTCGATCGGTGTCTCAGGGTGTTGTCCAAATTGAGGACATGGATGTGGTGGCAGACCGTTCAGTTGTTCATGTGTGGGATTCAGCAGGTCCTTGTATTTGGTTGGTGAGTATCATCTTGGGAGGACTTGATTGATTTCTTAGTTGTATGGATCGTGGCAAGGTCATGGGAGAATGTTGATTTGCGGCTATTCGGTGATATTAGAGGTTATGCGTTCTGTATGGGACTTCAATTTAGTGGAAGGTACATATTGTCATTCAAGGCACTTGAGGAAGAGGGCTTGAGTGTCACGAGGATGGATGTGCGCTTAGTATATGATTCGAGGTATCTTATGAGTGGTGCTATACGAGCTTATGAAGGTTGGTAGTGTGGATCATCGTATGTTATGTCCTATCGCTTCGGGCCAAGTGGGGGAGTCTACTATCGACGATCAGATTGCATGGGCATGTATTATATTAGCTCTGGTCTGAGGTATATATGTGGTATTGGAGGGTTCCCTGGAATTGTATATGGCTAAAATCTAAAATTTGCATGGGATAGTGCTGAGACTTGCAATATTTCTGTATCATTATTAATTCAACATTTCGGTATCAGAAAGGTTAGAGAAACAACTTCAGATTCAAAGAAGGTCTCTTCAGAGTGGGTATCTTGTTTGCTGCATTATTGGGTGCTTTAGAGGAAATACAGTAGTTTATAATCTTTCGGACGACGTAGTTGATGACGTCCACAACACACCTCGAAAAGAGATATGATACGGTCGTATGCAATATAAATTACCCAACTATGAGTCGGGGTCGAATCCACAAGGAGTTATAAGGGGTGTTAGGAGTATATACTTGAAGAAAGCGAACGGACTAACTAAATTTACACTTCCACAATGAGTTGTGATTTCTACTTCTACTATTACTCTACCAATTTTGAGCTAAGGAAAATAACTAGAAATGAACGATTGCTTTTGGCATTTTTCCAAATATTTTAAAAGCCTAGGGATGTGACTATAACCTAGGTGTTCGCTTCATAGGTTAAATACGTTAATACTTGTTTCATTGATTAGGGTATATTATAGCTCTCAGCTCTATGTTACCCACTCAATACCTCTCGGTTTAAGAGTGATTTTGCTAAATTTAGCTTTCTCAAGTCCAAATGGGTATCAAAAAAATAGTTGATATGAGCTCAAGTCTGGTTCTTACTATCTCTAGTTAGAACCCTTTAATTAGGCTAATCGATCTCTCAATTAACCCAATTCCTTGTTAGCCAAGTTATTCTAGACTAGGTCCCTCTTTCTCAAGTAGAGACCAAGTCAAAAAGGCATGAATCAATGTTTGCAACCATTAATTCTATTATTGGACCATGAACTAAGCTAAATAATCAACACCCAATCATAAACAAGCATTAAATTAAATAGCCATAAGGTTTACACACTATGGTTGGGTCACAACTCTAGTAAAAATCTAGCTACTCATAGTGGGTATTAAAGATAATAAAGAAGAAATACAAATAAAACTCATAATCAAAGATTAAATTGATAAAGTATAATGTTTAAACACTAAAATAATCAAAAACTTCCTAAAATGGCAAAAGTTAACGGCTACAGCAGCTTTTTACTTTGAAGGTTGACCTAAAATTGTGAAACTCGTCTATTTATAGTGGGCAAAATTCGCTGACAAAAATGCCCCTCAGAGGTTCTGCAGTCGCACAATTCCATGTGCAGTCTGCAGATGTCTTCAACTAGCAGGAGAGTCGGTTTTGCAGCCGCACATTTCTGGATTAAGGCTGCGAAGCAACAGGACTAGTGTGGCCCGCACTTTCACAAGGCAACAGGACTTGTGCGGTCCGCACTTCCACAAGGCAACAGGACTTGGTCTTTTTGCATATTCTCTGAACTTTGAATTTTTGTCGGTGAAAGCCCTATTCTGCTGCCGCACAATTCATGTGCGGTCCGCACATTGGCCAAAATCATGTTTGGTTCTGTTGCTTGGTTTGCGGACCGTAGAATGTTGGGTTATGTTGCTTGGTTTGCGTCCGCAGCTGGAATTCTGCGGTCCGTAATTTCTTCTGCAGCAGCAGAAAACCTTCTGCGGACCGCACTTTGCCTCTGCGCCATTTAATGTCTTGTTCTTTGAAAAACTCCTTTTTTAGTCGGTTTTCATCATGGTAGACCAAACTTCCAACATTTCTGCAATTTGTACAATTTCATTAGTTTCAGTAACGTAAATCAATACTTTCGGACAAAACAAAAGAAAAAATGTGTTAATAAGTAGTCAAAATCCCCACTTATCAATGGTTTATGCTAGAATCTCTTGTGGTGAGCCGCATTTTAGAATGGTAGTGTACCGCAAAGGAGAAGTGTTAACTTGAAGGCAAGTCGAGGAGGATTTGAAGAAATGGGTCAGCTTGGTGGTGTTGGCCAGTACAGTAATAAAGGTTATTGGTTCCTTTGGTGTGGTGGTGCTTTACCGGTGTTTTGTGGAAATATTCTTGGGTTTGGTGGCTTGCGTGACTTGGTTGAGTTGGGGAAATTCAATTATGATGGTTTGGTTATGTGGGGATGAGTTTCAAAGAGTTATTGATAGTGTCGACCACGGCTTGAGCCGGATGTCTACTACCGGTATAAAGAACATGTTGTCCTATATAAGTCACGAAAACTTGATAGCAGGGACAATTTCAGATGTTTAGCAGAATTTTGGCATTATTTGTTACCACTAGAGAAGGGTGCACACTCCAGAAGGCGCACTGTGTTTCGACTTGCGAATGCCTAACTGGTATTACCGTAACCGCCTGATTTATCGCCAACTGATATTCAATTTTGCTATGTGGCACGAAAAGATTATGGAAGTATATCTCGTGGGATGATTGTGTATGAGGAATGTGTCAGTTGTTTGAGTAGTGTAGTTGGGATAAAATATGGAGATACTGGTATTCTAAGGATCTGAAGACCTAGGGGGTTCTTGGAGGCAGATTGTTCTATGGTTGTGGACGGTGAAGGTATGTTAAGAGGTTGAAGCCTGTGTGTGTCATATGGATATGTTATTTTGGGCTTTTTGGCGGTTATCTACCTATTTTGGGAGGATCAGAATTGATTCGGAGGCCACTGGTAGGCCTAACGAGAATGTGTTTTCTGCATCGAGTCAGATTTGTCTACTCGGCACAGTTATTGTGGAAGGGTGTGATATCGATTGGAGTGGATCTTATTCATTCTGATGTGCTCCATGTGTTACTCTTCTATGCCACGATGAGTTGTGAGATTATTGACTATTTAAACATATGATGTGCTACTGTTTGGGCCTTGTGGTGGAATCCAAGCGAGATGGCTGTTGGGGTGTTGCATGGTTGACTGCACCTTGGTTATGGTTTTCCTGTTTGTGGTACATTGTGCTATCAGTTTTCCATGGTTATGATTGTGCACTTCACGTGTTTGCTGTTGATATGCATATGGCTATGGATTGTGAGCATCATGGCTCGAGATGTACCATAGTGAGCAGTGTTTGGATTGGGTGCATCACATCAGAATGTTAGGATGTGAGCCTTTGTGTTTATTTTGTGTGTTTTGGTTTCTCCATGTGTGATGGATTGATGGCATTGCGCTTTGTGGTGATATCTATTGAGCTTGCAGGACGGTCCTCTCATTTGATTCTATTTCCATCATTGGGTACATTCGAGTTGCTGCTTAAATTGGTACACGAATTGCATGATATGTGGCTCTAGGTAGGATTGGTGTGATATGTTGATGGATCAGTTTGTATTGGGTGAGGTGAGATTATTGGACCTGAGATATGTCCCATAGGACTTGATTTAGGTATGCTTGGAAGAATAGTGTCACTAGTCAGCTTAGATTTTTGGCTATGGTTCTTGTCGGGTAAGAGAGCTCCATGACTTGTTGATCTGATGAGTGGTTATGAGTATATGTGTGTTTCTTTCATCATTCGCAGTGTACGGAGATTCAGAACAAGGTTTTAGTTGATATGAGGTATGTTATTGGTACCGAGTTTGTTATTGAGCAGCTATTGTTGTCGGAAGTCATTGCTATGAGTACTTAAGCTATGTTGTATTCATGTGATTATGTCTTGGAATATGCTTATGGATTAGTACAGCTTGTTCAAACTTGTACATCTCATAGATGCAAGAATCAGGTCTTATAATGAATTTTTGAAGTTAGGAGATTGGGCTCAAAGGGTTGTGAGCTAATGTTAAGGTGAAGGTCATCATTTAGATTGTGTTGTCAGACTTATATGGATTGGAGTGACGAGAGATCACCCATGGGTATGGGCATGGTGAGTTCATACAATGATTTGATGGCTTTGGAATGATTCTTGGCATGTTCGAGGATGAACGTATATTTAAGTGGGAAAGAATGTAATGAACCGACCAATTGCTTTGAGCTTTAGCATTCATTTGGTAGTTTGAGACCTTGAGTAGCTTCATATGATATTGTAACGACCCGGTCGGTCATTTTGAAAGTTGTAACCTTGTTCCCCAATTTACTGCTCATTTAATACCTTATAGCTGTGAGGTGACTTGTCGTGGTAGTCGGTTCGGGCTAGGTGAGATTTCAGAATGAAATGAGGCACTTAGTCTCATGGATGAAAGCTTAAGTTGAAATGATTAACCGGATGATGATCCTTGAGTAAACGCCTTCGGAATGGAGTTTTGATGGTTCTGTTAGCCCTGTTAGGTGAATTTCGACTTAGGAGCGTGTCTGGATTGTGATTTGGAGGTCCGTAGTGGATTTAGGTTTGAATTGACGAAATGGATTTTTAGGAAAGTTTGATCGAGAGTGGACTTTTTGATATCGGGGTCGGATTCCAATTCCGGAAGTTGGAGTAGGTCTGTGGTGTCATTTTTGACTTATGTGCAAAATTTGGGGTCAATCAGATGTGACTTGATAGGTTTCGGCGTCGGTTGTAGAGATTGGAGTTTCAAAGTTTTGAGATGATTTGAGGGTTTGACTAAGTTCGTATTGTGTTATAGGATCCGTTGGTATGTTTGGTTGAGGTCCCAGGGGCCTCGGGTTGATTTCGGATGATTTTCAGAACAGGGTTTGAAGTTTAAGAGCTACTGAAGATTTGCAACTGTTGGTGTAAACGCATCTTGCGGAGTGGGCACCGCAGGTGCGAGCCCGTAGAAGCGGGAAGAGGGCCGCAAAAGCGGGAAAGGAGGAGGTGAGCAGAGGTCGCAGGTGCTTTTTTTGACTTGTGTGCAAAAGGAGGACGGGTTTGAGTGACTGTGGCCATGAGAGGATGCTTTTGATTTCATACTTGTTGTACTTAGCTGCCATGTATCACTGTCTTGATAATTTCTTAAGGATATTACACTCTATTTCAGTTGAACTTAACATGAATTTACTGTTTTGGCCTTAATTGTTGAACTTGAAAGCATGCCTACCTTCCATGTTAAAATAGTGTAACTGAACTATAATTATAAAGCTCATCACTACTTTCAGTTCCTTATTTAGATTGTTACTTGTTGAGTTGGTTATACTCATACTACACCCTGCACTTCGTGTGCAGATCCAAGTATTCCTGGGCACAGTGGGTGTTGATTTCCGCGCCCAGTGGATTTTCTTGAGATTTTGTGGTAGCTGTCGGCTTTTCGCAGACCTTGTTTCTCCTTCCCTATCTTTTCACTTATTGTATTTGGTTTAAGATTTTTCCTAAATAGTATGTTCCGGACTTGTGATGTATAGATGCTCATGTACTCAATGACACCCCGTTGTTGGGAATTTTTGCGTTGTATTTTGGATTTTCTATCCAGTTTATGAGAAGTTGTTATCATTTAAATTGTTTTAAATCTGTTTTCTGTTAAGTGTTGGAGTTACTTCATAAATGTTGGCTTGCCTAGTACCACGATAGGCGCCATCACGACAGGCTAGGATTTTGGGCCGTGACAAATTGCTATTAGAGCCTAGGTTACATAGGTCTCGCGAGTCAAGAGCATGTTTAGTAGAGTCTTGTGGATCTGTATGGAGATGTCTGTACTTATCTTCGAGAGGCTGTCATAGAGGCAATGTGAGGCGCAGAGTAATAATTATATAGCCAAGGCATATAGACGACACTACTCGAGCTTTTGTCCCCCTTACTTGTACTTTTCCTTTGCGGTTGGTTTTATTATTAATAAAATCTTATAATTTGCAAAAAAAAAAAAAAAAAAAAAAAACTTATCTTCGAGAGGCTGCCAAACCCTTAGGAAATTTCACATTCTTGTATTCTTGTCGTGCGGATTTGTTGTTTCCGATGACTAACTTTCTATATTCTATTCTCTCACAGATAGTGAGGACACATGCTACCAGAGAGGATGGACAGCCACCAGTACCACCAGCTAGGGCCACGAGAGGCCTAGGTCGCGGTAGGCGTAGAGGTGCAGCTTGTACAGCAGCTAGACCAGCACCTGTAGATCCACTAGTTTCTCCTGCTTAGGAGCAGGTTCCAGATGTAGTTGAGCAAGTGGGGCCAGCTCAGGCACCAGCTGTGCCCATTGTGATTCCAAGCCTCCAGGAGACGTTGTCCCAAATATTGATAGTTTGCACTGGTCTGGCTCAGGTAGTTTCGGCTCGGGCCACACCAGCCACTTCTCAGGCCGGGGGAGGTACTCATACCACTGCTGCCCGTACTCCAAAGCAGGCAATGCAGGGACTTTAGACACCAGAGGCACCACCAGCCCAGCCGGTCACAGCTGCTCAGGTTCCAGTAGTCCTAGTTATGGTTGATGATGAGTAGAGGAGACTTGAGAGATTTGAGAGGCTTCGTCCTCCATCATTTAACGGAGCTGAGTCAGAGGATGCTCAGGGCTTCTTGGCAAGTGCCAGCGGATGCTTCGTATAGCAGGTATTCTAGAGACCAGTGGGGTCTCATTCACTACTTTCCAGTTTTCTGGGGCTACCTTCAGATTGTGGGAGGCTTATGAGAGGCGCAGGCCGGTCGATGCAGCACCACTTACATGGCAGGAGTTCTCCATTCTCTTCCTGGAGAAGTTCGTGCTGCAGTCTAGCAGGGAGGAGCTGCAGACAGTTTGAGCAGCTTCGGCAGGATGGCATGTCTGTGACCCAGTACGAGATGAGATTTTCTAAGTTAGCTCGTCATGCAGTTTGGTTGGTTTCCACTGACCAGGAGAGGATCATGAGGTTCATTGATGGCCTCACTTATCAGCTGCGGTTGCTTATGACTAGAGAGGGGGTATTCGGTGCCACTTTTGACGCGGTGGTTGACATTGCTCGGCAAATAGAGATGGTTCGTAGCTAGGAGCGTGGTGAGAGGGAGGCCAAGAGGCCTCGAGGTTCGGGCGGTTTCGGCGGTGTACCTTCCCATAGTAGGGGTGTCCTTGTAGGCCCGCTCAGACGACTCGTCCAGCTCATCATGCGCATCAGCTAGCCACGGTTCTTATAGTGCACATTCAGGCCAGTCTTCGTTTAGTGCACTACCACCACAAAGTTCTCACCATGCCTTATCCTCTCATGCTTTTCTAAGTAGTTCCTCGGGTTATCCGGAGCAGCAGTTCTGTCACAGTAGGGGTTGTTTCGAGTGCGGAGACTTTGGTCATATCAAGAGAGATTGTCCTAGGTTGTTGAACGGGTCTCCACAGCAGAGTTCTCGGCCGACGGCACTAGCACCAGCAGTTACACCACCCACCCACCCAGCTCGGGGCGGGGCCTAGGCAGCAAGAGGTCACCATAGAGGGGGAGGCCGATCGGGGGGCGGTCAGGCTCTATTCTATGCTATCCCTTCCAAACCAGATGTCGTTTTCTCCGATGCAGTGACCACAAGTATTATCTTAGTATGCCGCAGGGATGCCTCTGCATTATTTGACCCTGGTTCCACTTATTCATATGTATCATCGTATTTTGCTCATTATCTAGATATGACCCGTGAGTCATTAGTTTGATCTATTCATGCATCTACGCCAGTGGGTGATACTATTGTTGTGGCCGTGTATATATGTCGTATGTAGTGACTATTGGGGGATTGGAGACTAGAGCTAATCTTTTATTACTTAGTATGGTGGACTTCGATGTGATCTTGAGTATGGATTGGTTGTCTCCATGTCATGTTGTTCTGGACTGTCATGCTAAGACGTGACGTTGGCGATGCCGGGGTTGCCAAGGATCGAGTGGAGAGGTTCACTAGATTATGTTTCCAGCAGAGTGATTTCATATTTGAAGGCCCAGCGAATGGTTGGGAAGGGTTGTTTATCTTATTTGGCCTTTGTGAGGGATGTTGGAGCTGATACTCCTGCTATTGATTATGTCCCGGTGGTGCGAGAGTTTCCGGATGTGTTTCCTGCAGACCTGTCAAGTATGCGGCCCGATAGGGATATTGATTTTTGTATTTACTTGGCGCCGGGCACTTAGCCCATTTCTATTCCACCATATCATATGGCACCGCTGAGTTGAAGGAATTAAAGGAGCAGCTTCAGGAACTCCTTGATAAGGGGTTTATTAGACCCAGTGTGTCACCTTGGGGTGCTCCTGTCTTGTTTGTAAAGAAGAAGGATGGTTCTACGCAAATGTGTATTGATTATCGCCAGTTGAACAAGGTTACAGTGAAGAACAGGTACCCATTGCCATGTATTGGTGAACTATTTGATCAGTTTCAGGGTGCTAGGGTGTTCTCTAAGATCGACTTGCGTTCAAGCTATCATCAGTTGAAGATTCGGGAGCCAGATATCCCAAAGACTGCTTTCAGGACTCGGTATGGTCATTACAAGTTCATTGTGATGTCTTTTGGGCTGACCAACGCCCCAGCAGCATTCATACACTTGATGAATAGTGTATTTCAGCCCTATCTCGACTCCTTTGTCATTGTGTTTATTGAAAACATTCTGGTATACTCCCGGAGCCAGGAGGATCATGAGCAACACTTGAGGACTGTGCTCCAGACCTTGAGAGAAGAGAAGTTGTATGCAACATTTTTGAAGTGCGATTTCTGGCTAGATTAAGTGGCATTTTGGGCCATGTGGTATCGAGTGAGGGGATCAAGGTAGATCCAAAGAAGATTGAAGCAGTGCAGAGTTGGCCCAGACCATCCTCAGCTACGGAGATCAGGAGTTTTCTTGGCTTGGCGGGCTCTTACCGTCGATTTGTAGAGGGTTTCTCGTCCGTTGCAGCACCTATGACCAGATTGACCCAGAAGGGTGCTCCGTTCAGGTGGACCAAAGATTGCGAGGAGAGCTTTCAAAAGCTCAAGACTGCTTTGACTACAGCCCCAATATTGATGTTGCCTACTGGTTTGGGTCCTATATCGTATATTGCGATGCTTCGTGCATTGGTCTTGGCGTAGTGTTGATGTAGGACGGTAGGGTGATTGCCTACGCGTCTAGACAACTGAAGGTGCATGAGAAGAACTATCCTGTCCACGACCTCAAGTTAGCAGCTATTGGTCATGCCTTGGAGATCTGGCCTTACTATTTGTATGGTGTTCCTTGTAAGGTTATCACCGATGACCATAGTCTATAGCACTTGTTTAAATAGAAGGATCTTAACTTGCGACAGCGGAGATGGTTGGAGCTGCTTAAGGATTATGACATTACCATTCTCTATCATCCCAAGAAGGTCAATGTGGTGGTTGATGCCTTGAGTCGCAAGGCGGAGAGTTTGGGCAGTTTAGCATATCTACCAGCAGCAGAGAGGCCTTTAGCCTTGGATGTCCAGGCCTTGGCCAACCAGTTCGTCAGATTGGATGTTTCCGTGCTGAGCAGATATTGGCATGTGTGGTTTCTCAGTCTTCTCTCTATTATCGTATCAGGGATTGTCAATATGATGACCCCAATCTACTAGTCCTTAAGGAAACGATTCAGCACAGTGATGCCAAGGAGGTCACTATTGGAAATGATGGTGTATTACAGATGCAGGGCAGGCTATGTGTGCCTAATGTCGATGGGTTACGTGAGTTGATTCTCTAGGAGGCTCACAGTTCGCGGTACTCCATTCATCCAGGTGCCGCGAAGATGTATCAGGATTTGAGGCTGCACTACTGGTGGAGGCGGATGAAGAAGGATATAGTGGGATTTGTAGCTCGGTGCCTCAACTATCAACAGCTGAAGTATGAGCATCAGAGACCGAGCAGATTGCTTCAGAGGTTAGAGATTCCACAGTGGAAATGGGAGCGGATCACCATGAATTTTGTAGTTGGGCTCCCATGGACTTCGAGGAAGTTTGATGCTATTTGGGTGATTGTGGGTCAGCTGACCAAGTCCGCATACTTCATTCTAGTTGGGATTACTTATTCTTCGGAGCACTTGGCTAAGATTTACATCCGAGAGATCGTTCGCCTACATGGTGTGCCAGTGTCCATCATTTCAGATCAAGGCATGCAGTTTACATCGCAGTTTTAGAGAGCCGTGCAGCGAGAGTTGGGCACCCAGGTGGAGTTGAGCACAGCATTTCACCCTCAGACAGACGGGCAGTCCGAGCGCAGTATTCAGATATTGGAGGACATGCTACTCGCGTGTGTCTTTGATTTTGGGGGTTCTTGGGATCAGTTTCTACTGCTCGTAGAGTTTGCCTACAGCAACAGCTACCAGTCAAGCATTCAGATGGCTCCATATGAGGCTTGGTATAGGACACGGTGTAGATCTCCAGTGGGTTGGTTTGAGCCTGCGGAGGCTAGGCTATTGGGTACTGACTTGGTCCAGGATGCTTTGGACAAGGTTAAGATGATTTAGGAGCGACTTCGTATAGCGCAGTCTAGACAGAAGAGTTATGCCGACAGGAAGGTCCGTGATGTTGCTTACATGGTTGGGGAGAAGGTACTGCTCAAGGTTTCACCCATGAATGGTGTTATGAGGTTGGGAAAGAAGGGCAAGTTGAGCCCTCAATATATTGGGCCATTTGAGTACTTCAGATGATTAGGGAAGTGGCTTAATGCTTGCCTTGCCACCTAGTTTGTTTGAGTAAACATTCAGTATTTCATGTATCTATGCTCCGGATGTATGTTGGCAATCCATCTCATGTTTTGGATTTCAGCACGGTTCAGTTGGATGGTGATCTAACTTATGATGTGGAGCCGGTGGCCATTTTGGATCGGTAGGTTTGAAAGTTGAGGTCAAAGGACAAAGCTTCAGTAAAGGTGCAGTGGAGAGGTCAACCAGTTGAGGAGGCTACTTGGGAGACCGAGTGGGAGATGCAGAGAAAATATCCACACCTATTTAAAACTCCATGTACGTTTCTAGACCCGTTCGAGGACGAATGTTTGTTTAAAAGGAGGAGGATGTAACGCCCCGGCCGGTCGTTTTGAGAGTTGTACCCCCGTTCCCCTATTTACTGCTCATTTTGTACCTTATAGCTGCTAGGTGACTTTCTAGGCAGTCGGTTCGGGCCAAGTGAGATTTCAGAATGAAATGAGATATTTAGTCCCAAGGTTGAAAGTTTAAGTTGAAATGATTAATCGGATGTTGATCCTTGAATAAACGACTCCGGAACAGAGTTTTGATAGTTATGTTAGCTAGGTTAGGTGAATTTGGACTTATGAGCGTATTCGGATTCTGATTTGGAGTTCCTTAGTGGAATTAGGTTTGAATTGGCGAAAGTTGGAATTTTTGGAAAGTTTGACCGCGAGTGAACTTTTTGATATTGGGGTCGGATTCTGATTCTGGAAATTGGAGTAGGTCCATGGTGTCATTTGTGACTTCTGTGCAAAATTTGGGGTCAATCAGCAGTGAATTGATAAGTTTCGGCCTCGGTTGTAGAAATTGGAAGTTTCAAACCTTATTAGGCTTGAATTTATGTACGATTCGTGTTTTTGATGTTGTTTGAGGTAATTTGAGGGTTCGACTAAGTTCGTATTGTGTTATAGGATCTGTTGTATGTTTGGTTGAGGTCCTGGGCCTCGGGTTGATTTCAGATGATTTTCGGAACAAGGTTTGAAGTTGAAGAACTGCTAAAGATTTGCAACTGCTGGTGTAGACGCATCTGCGGAGTAGGCATTCGCAGGTGCAAGCCCGCAGAAGTGGGAAGAGGGCCGCAGAGGCATGAAAGGAGGACGTGAGTAGAGGTTGCAGGTGCAAGGTCATTTTTGCACAAGTGTGGACCAAATGCGGCGTTAGGGGCGCAGGAGCAGAATGCTCGTAGGTGCGCTGGTGAATTTCGCACCTGCGATTGCGCAGATGTAGAGCAAGGGACGCAGAAGCGGAGGCATGCTAGGAAATTAAATTCCACATAAGCAAAGGTTTAACCGTAGAAGCGGGTCCGCAGATGCTGATAATTGGCTGCAGATGCGAAATGCCTGGGCAAAACATATATAAGCGAATTGTTCCGAGATTTTCACCATTTCTAACATTTTGAACTCAGAATTTGGGCGATTATTTAGAGGGATTTCGAAGGGATTCTTGAGGTAAGTCACTTGTAGTTAAATTTCTTCAATAATTATGTTTCCCTATTGATTTTCCCACCTAGTAGGTGTGTTTTTGAGGTGTAATTTGGGGATTTGAGGCTAGGGATTTAGAGAGTTGATTTGTTGGATTTGGTGACTATTTGGTGTTGGATTTTGATAAATTTGGTATGGTTAGACTCATGGTGGAATGTGCTTTCGGATTTTGTGACTTTTGTCGAATTTCGAGATGTGGGCTCGGGGGCCGGCTTTTGACCCGATT
This sequence comes from Nicotiana obtusifolia, assembly GCA_002018475.1. Taxonomy (NCBI): domain Eukaryota; kingdom Viridiplantae; phylum Streptophyta; class Magnoliopsida; order Solanales; family Solanaceae; genus Nicotiana; species Nicotiana obtusifolia. Next base: position 1,851 of record MCJB01052634.1, on the reverse strand, counting down.
TTTGATTTTTTATTAATAGCTTTGCATTTTCTTATGGAGTTGATTCCTTTATCCTGTGTTGATTGCATCGCATTGTTTATGGTTAGATTCGAGGTGTATTGGAGTAGATATTTGCTCGGATTGAGGTAAGTAACAGTTCTAAATTTGGTTCTGAGGGTATGAAAACCCCATATTTCATGTCATGTATTTGATTTTGAGGTGATGCACATGCTATTAAGTTATTCACTTGTAGCGAACTGTTTTGTGGACTGTTTTATGTTGCTGTAAAGCTGCGTGTTATGCTACTGATTTGTGGAGTTTTGGATGAGGAAGGGTGTGGAGAAACACCATATATGTTTAGGGTTGTGGCCTGATAGTTGTTCATACCATTTCCGGATCGTTTGACACGGCTATAGTGGCCATTGTACGTATGAAGTGATTGGTTTGTGTGTGGACTGTTTTGGGAGGTTCAATATGATTCTTATTGATGTTGTTGGCTGTTTAGTGGCTGTTTTGACATGTGTGAAGTCATATATATAGGGGAGGTGTTGTCCGTTTTATCGCAAAATAGGTTACAGTCGGTACATAATAGTTACAACGCTTAAACGATAACGTTAGTGTCCTTTCTCTTATTGTAGACTAAGAAGTCGTGGAAGTTTCATAGCTTGAGATTGGAAAGTATTGCAAGGTATGTGAGACTATCCTTTTCCTTCTTTTGCACGACTCTGACTGTACACAATGCAATGAACGAACCCCAAAGATACTCTACTCTTAGAAGGTAGCAGTACGTATATTGTTTCCCCTCTTATGGGAGGATTGATATGTTATTATTTCACCATGGTAGTATGACTCTTATGAGTCCAGCATGCATTATCTATTTTACTCTACCGAGCCGCGCTATAGTCAGCCGGGTATGGCACCTATTGTGCAACTATACATATGTATATGTTTTACTCAACATAGCCGGGCTATAGTCGACAGCTATTTTACTCTACCGAGCCGCGCTATAGTCGACCGGGTATGGCACCTATTGTGCAACTATACATATGTATATGTTTTACTCAACTTAGCCGCGCTATAGTCGACAGCTATTTTACTCTACCGAGCCGCACTATAGTCGGCCGGGTATGGCACCTATTGTGCAACCACAGACCAGTTGGGTATGATAATGAGGAGGCCCACAGAGGCATATGTATGAGATGATGATGAGGCTCACAGAGGCGTATATATGTATATGATGATTTTCAAAAGGATATAAATATATGTATATGCATATGCATGTCAGGCATGACATGGTTAGTCGCCCTCAGAGGCATTCAGATGGTACAGGTTGTATGTCTCTTATCCTGATGCTTATTATTGTTTTTACATTATGTTTCCTGTCTTACATACTCAGTACATTATTCGTACTGACGTCCTTTATTTGTGGACGCTGCATGTCGTGCTGCAGGTCCAGGCAGACAGATAGACGAGGCTTGCCCACCACAGTAGGCTACCCAGTTCAGCAGATATTGGCGAGATCCATCCTTCGGACTTGCCACAGTCTTTTGTTGTAGGCATTATGGGCATGTCGGGGCCCTGTTCCGACGTAGGTTGCATTATGTACGTTTTTGTAGAGGCTCATAGACAAATGTCAATTTATGCATAGACAAGTAATGGGTTGGCTTATGTACAGTTGAATTGCCTTATCGGCAAACGTATATATTTTATTTTATGGTTTTGCATTGCAGCCTTATGGGCCATATTATGTATATAAGTATGTTCGTATCATGACATGACGTCTCGGTTCATTATAATTATTGTTCGAGATTATATGCATATGACAAGCCTTATAGATAATAAGGAAAGTTAAATGAAGGGTACGCCGGCGCC